>RJWM01004744.1:0-98051 GCA_004363535.1 Dasyprocta punctata
AAGGAAGTTAAACAATAGAATACATTTTCTGACCATAGCAAAATTAAACTAGAAATCAAAACCTAAAAGATATCTGAAAAAGCTTCAAAGATATCAAACACTTGGAAATTTTAAAACAACATTTTTAAATAACCTCAATGAGGAGGTGACAGGAAATTGGAAAAAAATTAAACTAAGTGAAATTGAAAACACAACATATTGAGCTTTAGGTGAGCTGTTTAAGTGAGTGTTTAGATTCAGGGGTATGCATAGCATCACACGCATATACTGGGAAGAAAGGAAAGTATAAAATAAATTACTTCTGCCTTAAGAAACTAGAGTAGAAATGCAAATTAAACTTAAGATAGGCAGAAAGAAATAAATAATAAAAGAATTCTGGGTGTGATGGCACACACCTGTAATCTCAGCACTCAGGAGACTGAGGCAGGGATATCATCACAAATTCAAGGCCAGCCTGAGCTACATAGTAAGAAACCTGTGTAAATAAATAAATAAATTTCAATGTAAATGGGGGCAGAAAAACAGCAGGAAAAACTCAACAAAATCAAGAACTAGTTTTTTGAAGAAAATGAATAAGATAAATAAAGACTCTGCCAAACTGAAAAAAATGACTAAAGACCAAACACATTAAACACTGTTATAAATTTTACAATATGGTGAAAATTACAAAATACTACTGAAAGGCTTCAAGAAGACCTAAATAAATGGAGAAAGCTGAAAGATCTAATATTAAGAATCCCAGCACTTGGGAGGCTGAGGTAGGTGGAGCATTGTGAGTTCAAGGCCGGCTTGGGCTACAATGCAAGTGCAAGGCCAGCCTGAGCTACATAGTGCGACCCTGCCTCAAAAAACTAGGGCTGGGAGTTTGGCTCAATGATTTAAGTGCTTGTCTGGCAGGTGCGAGGTTGTGAGTTCAATTCCCGGTGCTGTGAAAAAAAAAAAACCAATAATAATATTAAGAGATCAAGTTGCCTCAAACTGATCTAAAGATTTGATTCAGTTCCAATGAAACTGCAAAAATTTTTCATAAAAATTGATAAAGTGATTCTAAAGTTTACGTAAAAGAGCAAAGGAACTTGAATAATCAAAAAAAAAATCCAAAAAAAAAAAAAAAAAAAAAAAAAAAAAAAAAAAAAAAAAAAAAAAAAAAAAAAAAAAAAAAAAAAAAGAGAGAGAGAAAACAAAGTTAAAGGAACCATACTACCTGATTCCAAAATTAGACTTGAAGACTTGAACAAAAACTGAACTTAGCTAATGGTTATAGACTATTTCACCCATAAACAGAAGCACACTGCAGTGAGGTATAAAGCTACAGAAATAAGGTCAGTGCATGATTTTGGAGAAAAGGAAACATACCTACTTTTGTTCTAGAACCTTCTCATGGCCACAGTGCATAGGGAGTGTAATCATAGTTTCAACTAAGTTGTTAGATTTCACGGTATCCCTCAGCATCTTTCATTTTTAGAAAAATAAAACGACACTTGTATTGTGCTTCATAATTTCAAGGCACTTTTGGAAAGTACTTTGGCATTACCCAGCTCATTTGACCCTGCAAAGCCCTCCACAATACAGTTGAGCCCCAATACTATCTTAACTAAGGGAAAGAAACTGAGGCTCAGAGATTAAGTGAGCTTCCTGTGGTCCCCAAGCTAGGCAGCGACAGACCTGGCTCTTCTGACTCCAGCGCTTGTGCTATACCCAATAGCTGCAAACCTTGGTATCCAGGGCCTTGTCTCCAGGGACCCCTGCAGCATCTGCGTTCCTCTCTTCCCAGCGAGCACCCTTGCCCCCAGGACACCCTCGGTGAGCTGGCCACTGAATCAGGCAGGTCTCCCAAACGCAGGTGAGCATTCCACACTCTTGCATACACTAAGTGATGTTCTCTTCTGCAAGTGTCCTCATCCTGTTCCCTTGGGAGCGGCCCCCAGGTGGGTGCACACATCCCCATCACAGCCTGAGTTCCACTCGGAGATCCCCTCCTGCTGAGTTCTCCAGGTCCAGCTTCCCCTGTTCCTACAGCTCCCCACCCACCCGCCTGAATCTCCCCAACCTGCCACCAATGCTCTCAGGGCTCAACTTCGGGCCTTTTAGAAACACACAATCCCCCACCCACTTTTCTCTTCCCCATCAATTCTTTGACATCTGAACCTCAAATATGTCCACCATTCAGCTAATGGAGACTAGAATAAAGTGTTTCCGCCCCTGTTTTACCTCCTGGAACCCTGTGCTGTTCTGACAGTCCTGGTCGCAGTAGGAGGGAAGCCCCAGGGCAGCAATCCCCCGACCCCCACTGGAGGACTTGATTGCGGGTTACTTAAAGGCAGAACCAAAGCCATTCATCCTCACAGATGGCTGTACCAGGTTTCTCCAGCTTGCCCTGGCCCTACTGAATCTTGTTTTGGGGTTTTCTTTTCTCAGATCTCAGCTGGGGGTCACTACTGGGATCACAGATGTGTGCTACCACACCTGGCTGCACGTGACTCATTCTAATCCAACTCTACTGCCCCCGACTCCCAGCCCTGGCCCCAGCCCCGTACACATATGGCTCAGGCCTCTTTAATGCCTTCAGCCAAGTTGCCTCCCACTAGGTGAGCATTTGGTGGATTTGGAAGTAAAAAATAAATGACCAATTCCATTTTCTCTGAGCTTTTTCTTTCTGCTCTTCCTGCCTACCTGACTGCCTGCCCATCTATTGATCTATTTTTCTACCCATCATGGTAGATAGGTGTGAATCAACCACAGAGTCATGGAATAGTAGCTCTTGCCTTTTGTGTGTGTGTGAACACACTTGGACGTTAGCGCAGGCCGGGGGGTATGCGGCTGCCGCTGACAAAGCGTGTGTGAGACAGAAGCAGAGGCAGGAAAAAATGAATAAGAGTGAGACTCTGTTCAGGGGGCAGAGAAGGAAAGAGCCAGAAGTCACAGTCACTCAAAAATGCACTGGTTTTATTTTTTATTTATTTATTTATTTTTTTAAGAGAAAAAAAAGACACATATAAGAAAGACAAAAAGCAAAAGAGACAAACAAATGACTAGAGTAAATGCACAACAGTAACATTACAGGTTTACAAAACAGGATGATAGAAACTTGACAATGGTTGCAATATTGCGTATTGTTATCTTCAAAATGGTTGTCCGGGCATGGTGGTGCACGCCTTTAATCCCAGCACTCAGGAGGCTGAGGTAGGAGGAGCATTGTGAGTTCGAGGCCGGCTTGGGCTACGCCAGAGCAAGGCCGGCCTGAGCTACACAGTGCGACCTTGCCTCAAAAACCCAGGGCCAGGCGTTTGGCTCAGTGGCTTACGCACCTGTCAGGCAGGCATAAGGTTGTGAATTCAATCCCCGTTGCCGCAAAAAACAAACAAACAAAAAAAGGTTGTTTACATTAACAGATAGAGACATGTAAAATTGATCTAATCATATGAATATTAATTGTTCTTTCTCAATAACTAATACATTCAGCAGTATGTTCGTTTTAGTTATTGTACATATACATATATACAGATTTCTATCTTTTCCTTTAAGAGGGGGCATAGCTCAGTGGTAGAGCATTTGACTGCCCTGGCTTTCTCGCAGGTAAATACAGCATCCTAAGTAGATGTGTCACCAAAGATACTTTCAAAACCAAACTGGGAAGAGTCACTTGAGGAGGCTGCTGGTGCCGGTGGTCTCCGGGGCTCAGAAGCCCCCCAGGCCCTGTCTCCCTGGCACCCCACCTGGGGAGGGGCCAGAGGAAGTGGGAAGAGAGAACAGTTGGGGGAGAGGAGAGCAGCAAGGGCAAGGTGCTCCTCAGAAAGGGCTGCCGGCCAGAGGCCCCAGGCCGCCGATTTCTGCCGCAAGGGCGAGGAGCCCCGGGAGGAAGAGTCGCCAGGACACGGAAGTGCATTTGCAGAATAGACGGCCCATCCCCAGACATGCACTCACTGGGCGAGCTGGGCGGGAGCAGGTAACGGAGCTAAGAGCACGACTTAACCACACAGGTTGCATTGGAACCACGCAGCCGCTGGTGCAGTGTCAGGCTGGGCTGGGGCGTTACTTACCCAGCACCCAACCTGTTTCTCAGCGTGGAATCTTCTCAGCACCAGGACATCTGCTAGCACCCATACAGCTTGTGCCCGGTGCTCTGAGAATTTTGACTCCTGATGTTTGCTCAGATCTCCTAACACAATATCCCCTGCCAGACGCACCCCGCTTTCAAGCCCTATTTAAAAAAAAAAAAAAGCTATTCTTTGTTCGCCACGCTCAGTCTTTTTGTTCTCCATCTCCCTCTTATGCCTCGTTGCTTTCACAGAAGCCTGCTGGGGGGTCTCTGGCTTGCATCGTTCATTACACAGAGTATGCACCTCTCAGTCAGAATAGATTCCAGCCCCTGCCAAAGCAGATAATCCTGCCAGAGCTCTAAGAGATACATACTGTCATCCATTTTGCAGATGGAGAGACTGAGGATGTCGGTGATCCAGTGACTTTCCAGGACCCCACTGTTGGCCATAGCAGAACTGGGCTTTGTCTTCCAAATGTCAAAGAAGGCTGCCCTCGCTCCACAGCGGCACCCCAGCAGGGTAAGAAACATTGCTCACACCCCACCCGCTGCCAGCAGAAGACTCAGTCAGCTATTGGGCAGTCAGCTGGAGGGCAGTCCTGGTTGCTATGGGAGCCAAAGGCTGGAGCCCCTTATAGACCCTCCAGGAGAAAGCGGGTGGGGTCTTTTCCAGCCCTGAACATTTCAGCTTGGGCTTTGGGGAGCTCCCTGCAGGACCTCAGGCATCTGTGCCTCTAGCTCACTACAGGACTAGGACACCTCTCCCACGTGGCCAAGCAGTATCACTTCTTGCTGTGGTTCTCAGCTCCAATGAAAAGCTTCTTAACATCTGCATTTAATCTGCTCAGGCTGCCATAGCAAAATACTATGCATTGGTGGCTTAAATAAGAGGAATTGGTTTGTGCTCATTCTGGAGGTTGGAAGTCCAAGGTCAGGTGCTAGGGTAGTTAGTTCCTGGTGTGGCCTCTTTTCTTGGCTCAGAGTTAGCCACTTTCTTGTGTCGCCACAGAGGTGGGCAGAGATCTCAGAGGATGTGGATAGCTTCTTTGGGATGGCATTGTTGACTGCCTTGTAAAGCAGGAAGAATAATCTGTAGTCACACTCTGCAGGGAGGTTTCAGGATGTTGCTAAGCACCCAGCACCTTACCTGGCACAGCGATGCACAGAAGCCCTGCAATCCTATTTCTGCCCTTCTCCCCTTCCGGATTGAGTTTGTCTGGGGTCACTCTGGCCTAGCCCAGGCCTGGCTCTCAGTGGGGACTTAAAGAATCCCTGCTGAAATAAAATGCCCTGGGTGATAGATGGCTATGACCTCTCAATGCCAAGACAGGGCTATTTACAAATCTGAAGGCTTCTAGGCAGCAGCGAGAGGAATTTGAATAGAAACAAGGAACAGTATGTGCAGGGACGTAAATTCCAAGTTATTTTTGTTAGGAAAGCTGAGCAGAAAGTCCTTCCAACCCCATTCCCCATGTCAAAGTGCTCTCCCAGGTGGACTTTGGCAGAGGCTTGTTTCAGCAACCAACCCCCTAGAGGCAGAGGGGCAGGGCAGCCTGTGCGCAGGTCTCTAGGGAAGCTGTCTCTGCACTACTACCTGGGCTTGCGAGGATCACAGCGCAGGGTGGCCGGGCCCGAGCAGAGGCGGTCAGCTGAGGAGAGGTCAGAGGGCCTCTGGCTATGTTTCCCCCTGGTTTATATAGTTTCCAAAGACCAAGAACATTTATTCTTTGGGCAGGGGAAAGTATACAGTATACAGCTGGTGAACATTTCTGAACACCTGCTTTGAGCCCAGGTCTGTAGCAGGCATTAGGGCTCAATGAGCAAGACAAGTCCAGGAACTCAAGGCTCAGGGGTAGAGACAGACACACATATACCATGTTTCTACCCAGAGCAGGTGGGTGTTAGGGACACAGAGGAAAGAGCAATAATTAGTGTTAAGTACAAGGAGAAGGCACACAGAGAAGCAAAGGTTTCAGTTAGACTTGAGGTATGGGCAAGTCATTGGAGGCAGAGGAGCAAAGGAAGAACAGGGAAACAAGAGAGACATGTGCAAAGGCCCTGCGGTAGGAAGGATCCTGGTATATTAGGGTGTGGTCACTGGACAGTGGTGGCTAGAAGTCATGGAGAATGGAAAGGAGTCATGAGACTGGAAGCTGGGAAGCTGGCCAAGAGAGAACATGAAGGTTCCATGTAGAAAAATTATGGCTCACTTTTGCCTCTTGTTGTGCCTACATAGCATCCCCATCGCCACGTAACTCCAGCCCAAGGAGCAGAAAGAGACTAGACAGTTGGGGAGGAGCAGCTAGAGGAACTGTGTCAGGAGACAGGTTCTTCCAGCCTTCCCCCATCTTCAGGGCTGCAGAAAGAGCAGATCCTGGCCAGGCCAGAGGGGCTGGGATCTGGGTGAGACACTGGCTTCACTCCCAGAGACCAATTCCCACAAGAAGCCAAAGCTGTCTCTGCTGCCTCGTACCGCACTGGGGACCCCACCCCGGCTTGCGCATGGCATTTGCTTGTCTCGAAATCTGGCCTCTCACCCAGGCTGCCCTCGTCAACTGCTTTAGGGCCAGGAATGCTCTCCTCCACATCCAGTGAGGCCCTGGCTCTGACCCTGTCCCCGCACCCTGAGATGGCAGACTGTGCCCTTTGAGCTTCAGCTAAGGTGCCAGGCAAGCCCACGGCCCAAGGTTTGTGGTGCTGTCTGCTCTTGGGTGGGGTGAAGGCCTGGACTCTGCCGTGGCAGTGGGACTGTCCCCAGGAAGAGACCCATAAGGAGAGCAACTAGGACCTCAAATGGTCCTCTCTGGGGCACCTCATAGGCTTGGGCATTCAGAACCTACGCTCTTGACTCGGGCCCTGGGCCTTCCTGTGTTAGGCTACAGTGTGGGGAGAGTGAGGATGGGGAGTTCAACCCGGACTTCAGAGCGGGCCTCACTCCAGAGGCTGGGGTGCACGGGGAGAGAGGTCGTCTGTGCCGTGAGCACGTGCCTCATCTGGAGACACAGACAGCAGGAGTGAGGTCTCTGTGGAGGGAGGGAGCTGCTGGGTGGGTCAGAAGGAGCAGCTCGGTGCTGCAGGCACAAGTGGGGCACCCCAGACTGAGGCTTGGGGTGCGCATCTTTCTCAGAGAGATCCCAAGCAGGGTTCAGGATGGTCCTGGCCAGCATGGTACACGGAGGCACGTGACAGTCCACTTTGGGTCACCCTAGTCCATGAAGCCACCCTTGAATGTGGCCCATTATGTGCATTAAGTTTAGGGGGTGCCAGGGCAGGAGGGCCATGAAGGTCAGAGTTGCTGGCTTCCCACACCGGGTGGAGGGCACGTCACCCAGAGCAGGCAAAGGCACCTGCAGCAGCAACCGAAGCACCAGGGCTGGAGCCGCCCACTGCCCAGGGGCTGGCAGAGGCCTCAGACATGAGACCGAGAGGTGTGAAGGGGCCCGCCTGGAGCCCGAGGCCTCCATCAGGTCTGGTCCACAAGAGAGTGAACAAGGGCCATGGATGTTGGCTCCGCCCCACTCACTGGGACCTGGTATCAGCCTGCGCATCTGGGCAAGGGGACGGTGGGCTGCCTGGCCTCTGAGGTCCTTCCAGTAAGACCTTCTTGGCCTGCCTGGGATAATCCCCATTCTGCCCATCTTCTAGCCTAAGCCAAGGGTCCACCGCACAACCGACCACCTGAGAGATGATGTGGCACGACTGAGAGGTTTCCGAGAAATGGAGGAGCACTGCCGTTCCCTTCCTGAGACTTATGAGGCACACTGAGCCCTGTCCTCCCCCTCCCAACCCCGCATGGGTGCAGAAAAAGCAAGCACCACCCTCTGTCCTGGCCTCTATGGCATTCTGTGAATGAGTCTGAAAACAAACACTGAAAGGAGGAAAAAATAAGTCACTCATCCCAAAATAGCTCCCTGAAGCCCAGCTCCCTGTCCTGTGCCTTTGTCAGAGACGCACTGCTAAGTAGACGAGGAGGCCGTGTGATGGACCTTGGCCTCTCATAGGGCGAGGGCAGGGAGGGTCAGAAGCACGAGTTCTGGTCTTGGGGCGATGGACAGGCCTCCTGGCCTCAGGGTACAGACTGCGCTTTGCGGCCTTCACATCCCATGCATTTACTGCAGGTATCTTCACTGTAGTTTAAGCTCATCACTGTCAGAATCACTGGAAGGACAGGCTCCAGACCAGAGGCGTTTCAGCCAAAGTCCAGCAAGAAAAGATGTGGAGACATATTTCGCCTCACTGGTCCCCAGGAATCACAGCAGAAAAAAGCTCTGGGAAGCCAGGCCACTGTGCCATTGAGCTAGAAGAAAATCCTAACGATGAGAATCAGCAGTACTATTCAAATGCCTGGTGTGACCTGGACTGATGGATCTACGTTCAGGGCTCTGAGACCTGTGGATAGAATTCAAGGAGTCTGTGAACTTGGATGGAGGAAATGGCCACATCTTTATTTTTACTAATGTCATAAATATTTTCTGATTGCTAGGACATAATACCCAACACCCACATCTTAAAGGAGAGCTTTTTTTGGCGTGCTTTTTAGTCCACAGTTGACTGACTCCAAGGCAGGACGGTATGGCAGGGGAAGAGAGATACACCCTTCCAGGCCACGCCCACAGTCACCCACCTTTTCCAACCAAACCCTACCTTCTAATAAGTCAGCCCTAAAGCCCCCATAACCCAATCACCATCCAAAAGCTCCACCTATGAGTGCAGGAGACCCTGGGAGGACATCCAGACATAAACCATAACAACCAGTCTTCAGCTGAAATTTAGCATTTCCTACTGTGATGAATGACGGAGATAAACCTCAGATGTTCTCGCAGCACCCATGCTTTGTCAGCAGTAGAATCCAAGGTGTTTTTCGCACCCCATGCATTTACTGCAGGTATCTTCACTGTAGTTTAAGCTCATCACTGTCAGAATCACGGTGGTTGCTGGACCTGTTACGGATCACACTTAACACATTAACAAACCCCTGTGATGTCGTATCACAAATTAGAAGTTTTAAAAAGTATTTTGATAACTGTTTCAGTGTAATTGCTTTCCTTTGTAACCTTAGGTATTCCATTTTATACATAAGTAGTATTGGGCTGTATTAACAAAAAAGGACCTTCTTGCTTTAGCTGCTTGATCTTAAATGATCTTTGCAAGCCACCTGGGTAGCATAAGCAGGACTAGAAAGACCTAGGTGGGTCTGAATTTCCAACCTTCTCCGCCCCTTGAAAGCTCCATGGACTTCCTAGATTCCCCCAGAGCACATTTGCAAACTACAGACCGAAGTCAGTCTTCTTTCTCAGGCCCCTCTTGTTGATACTATAATGTCTTGTGGCTATACAACGCCTTAAGAAAAACCCATGATGTCAGGCCCCAGGCCCGCAGGACCTTGGTCCTGGCTATAAGCAAGTCCAGGGTGGGACTGGTAGGGAATGTCATTCATGACTCTGGACTGCAGCTCCCATGTGTTCAAGAAAAAGACCAGGGGAGAGAGGGGTTCCTCTCCTGGGGAGCTCTTCACTAGCAGTGTAGGAGTTAAAATGTGAGCCAGAAGCTGAGCTTGATAAGGCAATCGAATCACTCCGGAGGCTGAGGCAGAAGGATCACAAGTTTGAGCCTAGCCCAAACAACTTAGTGATTTAGAAAGAATCCGCCTCAAAATAAAAAAATGGGCTGCTAATGTAGCTCAGTGAGAAGACCCTGGGTTCAATCCCCAGTACAGATATGCAAAACAAAACAAAAACAGGAGTCAGAAAACCCTACGTTCACATACTGATGCCACCATTTGCTAGCAGAATGGCCTCCTTCTTGGTCTTTCACCTGTAAATCAGGAATAATAGTCTCCACCTTGAAAGGCTGTTTTGAAGGTGAAATGAAAGAAATCCTGTAAAGAGCTTAGCGGGGCCCCAGAGCAGCTGGTCTGAGTCCCTGCTTGGAGAAGACGTTTGCACAGCCGCCGCCTCCTCCCTCTGCGCGCTCCTTCGCCGTCCTTCCCCTGTGAGGTCTCTTCCTGGCAGAGGCCACCTCCAGCTTGTTTCCACCCTCCAGGCCTGAAACACTTAGCTCTTCCCTCCTTTCCAAACATGTCACTTGGCATTCTCAAGTTGTTTTGGTAGCTGCAGCACGGCTCACCCGGACAGCACACACTGTAGCTATTATCTAATCAGCTAATAATTAGCTTGACATTTTGAAAGGGCCTCGAGGCCCTGAGATGACTGCTGTCTTCCAATGCAAGGGTACTGTAGTTTTGCACCTGTGGCAAGCAAGATGCGCACAGAAGGGAAGAGTGACCCAGGCCTTGGCAGTCCCTCAGCCATCTTCAGTGTGGCTAAGCAGAGGCAGATGGACCGGAACATTCATGCAGCATAATCTTCAGGGCCTCTCAATTACATGGGCTTATGTTTTCTGTAACATTTGGAAAAGTAGCTTGCATTTTGTTTTCCTAAAGAAGCTCTCCAGAGTTATACAAGCGTAAAGCTCCGCCCATGTGGAAACCATGTTTGGAAGTTGTCTTGTGGGTCTAGCCTGCTTGTAAGCTTATTCCTCTTCATGTTTCCTCTAAGGCCAATGGATTCGGGGGATGCAAGTTGTAAGGGGCTAAGGGATTCGGTGATTTGTTAAATCAGAACTGATTTGAGTTCATTAGGGAAGTGGTGATCTCTACTCTGCCATCTTGTGGCTGGAAGGATTGTGTGCAGCCTCGTAATCCCAGAACCAGGGAGTCTTCTCCAGAAAACGGACTTCAGTTGAGAAGTCTGACCTGCCCAGAGCAGGGGCTCACGAAAAGGGCAAATGAGCCTTCCGCCCATGTGCTGATATGGCAGTGTTGGTGGTGATTGCAAAAACATGCAAAACACTGAGTTAGGGATTAAAAAAGGCCAGTGATAGGCTCCCTTTCTCAGTCCCTGAAGTCATGCATGAAAAAATGTACATCACCATGTATGTCTTAATTAACAAAAAAAGAGGAGAAACAGAATACTTCCTAACCATCATTAGAAGGAGCACAGGTAGTGGGGAGGTAAAGTAGTCACCATCCGTCATTATCTGGGGGTATCACCAACTCTGCAACTTCTGCAGCCTCAGGCCATTTGGCACAGTGGCTGGGATAAGTGACCAGGGAAAGGACAGGAAGGAAAGAAGTGAGAGGGCAGTGAAAATCTTTGACAGAAATAAGGGCAAGCTCTGTCACTGTTCCTGATGGGGTCTCACCTCCCAGAGACCACCTCCTTCCCTTCTATTTTCCACACATCGTATCAGTTGTTAAATCTTAAAATTCCCGTCCTCAAAATCTATTGCTTCATTTTCTCTTCTCTGTTACTACAGAGCATTGTCTATCTCTAGTCTGGGCTATGGCAGCAGACATGTAACCAGGGCTTGCAGAGCAATGGACTGCTGGCGTGTGAGAGTTCCACCGTCTCAGTCCTCGGGGCAGCCAGTCCAGGCTTGAGGAGGCTCGACACTCTAGGAAACCTCACTTGGTATTCCAGTGTGCAAGTCAAGTGTCATTTTTATATTGCTGTATGAGGAACTGGGGAAGAACCCATCTATCTGCCAAGAACCCCTTTTGGTCCATTCAGCCCCATCCCTGGCCCCGTGGCCAGATCCATTTCCATGGGTCCACTATGACAGTACAGGTCACCTTCAGAAGCGCGATCAGGATTCTCCATGATGTGAAAGTGACTAGAAGCACATCCTAGCCACATCCTGGCCACAAAGACAAGACCTGCCCAACAGCAGGTCCTTCTCAAGGTACAGAGTAGACATTTACGGAGAAAGGCAGCCTTAGGGGCCAGCAGGGAAGGGTGCTCCTCTCGCTTCTCAGCAGTGGGTCCCGAAGTCCATATTGTACAAGAATCACCTGCTGCATTTGTGGAGAATGCTGACTCTGGAGCTTCTTTTCCCCACCCCCACCCACCAAAATGTTCACCCAGTGGGTTTGCGAGTAGACCCAGCAGTCTGCCTCTTAGGAAACATGCTGACTGCAGATGCAGGTGTTGCCCAGACCTTACCTTGGGAAACTGTGTTCTGATGACCTCAGCTAACTACGATTTCTCCCAGTAGGCCCCAAAAGATGAAATACCAGCATATGGGCAGGAATTAGCAATGAAATGTCATGTTTTGGCTTAAAACCTTGAATCAAATATATCACTCGGAAAAATTCTCTAAGAATAAAGGATCATTAAAATATGGCAAGTGGTTGAAAGGAAGACCATCTGGGCAAATGAAAGGAGCTTTGAGGAACTAAAATAAGTTACCCATACTCAAGAATAGTCTCCCAGAAAGGCAGACCACATCAAATTAAAAAAATGTATTCCTAAAGAAAAGGAAAATCTTGAAATTCCGCAAAGACCAAGGCAGCCCCTGGGGCAACACGGCAAACTGCTCCCTACCATGTGACAAGATGAAAGTTGGACTCAAGACGTTGAGTCGGCACCAGCTGAATCTTGATGCTCAAGTCCCTCTCGGAGGTTCCCAGGGTGGAGTGAACTTCCTGGATGACATTGTGATCTGCTGTGCGGACAGGGTTTCAGCAGCAATTCCAGCCAGCGTGGGACTTGTCCCTTCATTCAGCTGCTGGCTCTACTGACTACCGCCAGCAAGCTTTTCTGAGACCCAGATGGAGATACAGTCTGCCTTCCAAGAGGCCAGGAATGTATCAGGCAATGGGCATCCCACGATGGACTTCCTTGTCAACTCGACGATACAGACTGCCTGGTCACCGTGATTGTGTGTTTGGATGTTTCTTGCAGTGCATACCCGGGAGCTGAGGTATACGGAGAAAAGCAGAGAGCATCAAGGAAGGACTCTCTTGATCCTTCTCATTGCTGGTGCTTGGAAGGCAGGCGCTTGCTACCCCTGCAGATTGTAGCTACTGCTTGCTCAGTGGCCTCCTCTTGCACACCCCGTGAACCATTTCCTCACACTTCAAAACTCTGCCCCAAACAGGGAGTGGATTGGGAGACTCAGAAACAAGTCTAGGTGTTGATGGGCTGTAGCTAAGCAGAAACCCAGGAGTGGCTATGGGGTCAATATCAGCAGGATGGACACTTTGGTCTTCCATTTTTTCTCAGGGAAGATGAGAGGCTAGAGAAGATAGGGGCCTGGTTCTGTAAGGAGCAGACTGATTTGGTCTACTAGTGCCTCGTTTGGGTTGGTTCACAGTGGGCCAGGCACTCAAGCAGTTTCCCCAGAGGGAATGTGAGACTTAGTGACTTACATCGATCTGAGATCCCAGGGCTGAGGATCAACATCAGTGACTCCAGAGGTGGCTAAGCATGAAGATGCCGGAGACGAGAAGCCTATCTTCAGCTTTAGATGTGGCTGTTTTAATTCAGCCAAGGTTCAGCGGGACCCCTCCAAGGTGTACTGAATGCACTTCTTGGCCGAACATAGGTGGATCAATAAGTGTCACAAGAGCAGGAGACCCAGGACACTGGACCCCAGTTAGAGTGAGTGCCAGAAGAAAACAGGAGTTGAACTGGCTGTCATGGCCCAGGGAATCCAATGGCCTCTGGACCAGAAGCTGGAGACGCTGTGGTCAGCAAATAAAGCTGTTCATAGACTTGAGAATAAGACTACAGAAGGGCCCCAGGCAGGCTAGGTCAAAGACGGATTTTAAAACAAAAGATTTTACAATCTCCCCAAAGGAGCACAGGATCAGCCCAGACACTGCAGCCAGGATGAGCCTACACACAGTGCTCAGGGGTCCCAGGGAAGGAGCCTGGGGAAAGATGAAAGCGTGAAGCTGCGCAAGCCATTGTGCTTAGCAGAGAAGAAAAGTCTGAGGGTTTCAAGCTGTTCTAGGCTTGGGCTTTACCACAGAACCAGGTCTTTTGAATACACCCACTGATAACCACTAGCCAACAAAGATCTGGCGAAGCCTACAATGTGCCTAGCACTGTGTGTCCCCTGTGTAGGGACTGGAGGCATGAAACAGTCGATGAGCGGAGTTTATATTAAACATGCTTCTGTGTCACTACATGCTGAGAAGAAAGCGAGGATGTAAAAGCACTACAGCCACGGAGCCCTGAGCATGGGCGGCAGCGGTCGCTGAAGGCTTGTTGGAGGAGGAGGGATGTGTCCTGGGCCTGCTGGATCTGTGCACATGCGGTGACTGAGAAGAGGGAAGAAAAGATTTATTAATTTCTTTGCAATTCCTGACTGCTCAGGACATACCCCTCGGAACTAACCAAGGCAATTTACCAAACTTCAGAACAGCTAAGGGAAGGAAGAGACTATTATCCCTCATCAAGGTCATCACCAAACTTCATCTCAGATGAGGGCCCTAAGGTGCCACTGAGCTCTGTAACTTACCCAAGGTCACGGAGTTGGTGGTGGGATCAGATAAGCAGGGCCACTTCTGAGTCCATGACAGTGCCAGGGTCCCACTTTCCCTTGTACCCCAGAAGAGCCACCCTGCTATCCTCTGCTCACAGGAGGGATGGATTTGGCTGCCCAGTGACAGGGTTGGCTTGTTTAGTGCATCTGAGCTTTTCCTTTGTTTTACAAGGGTTGGTGCAGGACAGAAAGGGGGAGGAGATGACTGGGCCACAGGCTGTATGGCAGCATTGTCATATGACTGTCCTGCTACTGTTTCTACAAGTTTCCAAATCCTCAGTGGCTTAAAACAACAGAGATTTGTTATTTTAGCCTCTGTAAGTCAGTAGTCTTTCTGGAGGCTCTACTTAAGAAGGATCTGTTTTTCTTCTGTCCTCTAGAGTCCACCTGTGTTCCTTCTCTCACTCATGTCCCTTCCACTGTGAAAACCAACAGTGGCCAGTTGAATCTTTCTCACATTACAATGCTCAGATCATCTCTTTTGTCTCCATTTTCCACTGTGAAGTACTTGTATTAGTTCATTTTCCATTACCGTAACAAAATACCTGAGGCAGGCTACTTTGCAATAAAAGAAAGGTTTATTTAGTTCACAGTTCTGGAGATTAAAGGGAAGCGAACCTACATCAGCTCCACTCTGGTCAGGACCTCATGGCAGATCACAGCAACTTGTGTGAGAGAAAGACATTACATCGCCAAATGGGGAGCCTGAGGGCAGAGCAGACATTTGGTTCAAGCTTTTACAATGACTAGCCCTTGTGCAAACTCACCTTAGGACACCAGCGCTGTCTTCAGGCCAGTGCCACAGAGACCTAAGGGCTTCTTTGCCTCATCAAGGTCCCACACCACATTCCGGCAGCGCCACACATGAACCTTGGGGACACGCACCCCAATCAAACCACAGCAAGAACCTTCTGATTATGTTGGGCTCACCTCCCAACCCAGGATAGAATCTCTCTCCTTAAAGCTAGGTGACTAGCAATCTGAACTCTTTTCAGTGAGCATCATGTCTTTACGTTGCTGAGATGAGGGTGTGGTATACGGGGAGGGCACTAGTCTGTCTAACACAATTGGCAAGGTCCGAGGATAGGATATATTTTATTTAACAATCCGTTGACTTGGTTTATATTTTCAGTATTCAGAGCTATGGTCGTGTCCTCTGTCTGTACTCTTGCCACGGTCCCCCCAAACGTGAGGGGTGCTTTAGTGGGAGCAGTGTTTGTACTAAGGGGACTGTGAAGGCAGCAAGGATGTACTGTGTACTCGTCTTTGGTCGTAGGTTCTCCTGCATGGTTTCCAAGGCGCCTCTACTCTGTGCACCCTCAAAAGAACACCTCCCCTTCTTCTTCTTGGTTGCTTCAAACCCAGTTTTCTGGTTCCCAACACTTCCCTCTCCTCATGATGCCATTGCTCCCAAACGAGGTAAATTTCCAGTTCTTTTTACTTTTACATAAAAAGGGCAGAGGCAAGGGAAGAAGCATCCCACTCATCCGGGTCCGTAGTACAGACACATCAAAGAATGCCAAGCCCCCCAGGAAACTAGAGCACAGCTTACACCATTCGGCAGCACATTGCTAAGCAACTGTGGGATCAACATCTGTTTCCATGGAGATGTCACATCATCACCAGGCGGGCAGGGTGGAGAAATGAATCAAGGGGAATGAATAAGCTGGGCCGTGCCAGAGAATAACAAAACCTGCTGCCCATGAGTAGTACAACTATCACAGAGTAAAAAGCATATGGGCGAACGCTGAAATGAGGAGGAGAGAAAAGTAGGCACTTTATGTAAACCCGCAGGAATCACCGGCCAGAATCAGGCCCAGTGGCTGTTAACCTGGCCCAGCCAGCTCACGACATGGAGTCTGAGAGTCCCAGACTCCCACCCCATCTGAGCAGTGGTTCACAGGCCACACTGGGCCAGAACCCCAGCGCTGCCCCTGCCCACCCAGCATCTGTTCTCCTTAGAAGGAAAGAGCTGAGAGCAGCGATGCGCTCTCCTATCGGTGCCAGGCCAGCTCAGGCTGTTCTTCCTCCTTTCGCTCCGTGCCCTTGCTACCTTCCACAGGTCCTGCCAGGGATGGCGATTCCCACTCATCTAAGACAAACTCTGCTGCTGCCAAGTGCGGCCCCTCATGGGAAGATGATGGATGGGAAAGGCGGGGAGGGGGCTAGCTCTCCCGATCACTTCCTGCGTGCCAGACCCTACACTGTGCGTTCATTATAAACCACTGCTATCGAAAGAGACAGAGAAACAGAGACCGAGTGCAACACTACCCTTCACAGAAAGTTATCCCACTTCTTTTTTCTTTCAAAGAAAATTATTTTTATTGATACATTTCAATAATGAGCACATCTATCATGGGAAATTTGTACCTGCACATGATAGAATTTGATTCTTTTTTTTCCCCCATTCCCTTACTTTCCTCCCCTACCCATTTTGTAGCCTGAGTAGGCAGCTGCAGAAAAAATTAAGTTTCATACTTTAAGTTCTATATAAATCCTTCAGTCACTTGTTTCTTACACTCAGCTCTATGTTAAGACTCCTCCATGTACATAGAAATGGGTTTCACCTCTGTAAATGAATTGATTACAAATAATTTATCCAAGCAGGTAATTTAGGTTAATTCCATACTTTGTTGCTTTAATGATGCTAGGAACTGTCTTATTCTTATCTGTTTGTGCCCATTAGTGTAGTTTCTCTGGGGGACACATTTTGAAGTAGAATCGCTGGGTCGAGGAATATGGATAGCATCAACTTTATAAAATAAATTTTTTTGGTATCAGTTTATGCTTTCACCATTGGTTTTTTTAAATTATTATTATTTTCTTTGAGTCACTAAATTGCCCAGTCTGGGCTTAAACTTGTGATCCTTCTGCTGGGATTATAGGCATGAGCCACTACACCTGCTTAAATGGTCTTTTTTTCACAGTCTCACTTGCACTTGATAATTGTCAGAATTTAACATTTTTGCTGGTCTTTTAATGAAGATAAGTACTTTGTTATAATCTGAAATTTGCATTTGTCTGAACACAACCAAGATGTATTTACAGTTTGGGTTCCCTCTTCTAGACATATCTTTTGTTCAATTGGGTGGTTATTTGGGTGGTTCTTAATTATTTGGGGAAGCTCTTTACTTCTCTAAGTTTTATGAACCATAAATATTTTCTCTCAATAGATGGCTTGTGTTTTGCTTTGATTTTGGTGGTTTATCTCAATGTAATCAATACTCTCAATCTTTTTCTAAAGTTTGTGCTTTCTGGGACTTGTTTTAAAAAATCCTTTCTCATTTCAATTTGACATAAAGTATCTTACAGCACATTTTTTAAGTCCTGCTTTTCACATTTCGATCTTTAATCCATCTGGAAATTATTTTTTGGTGTGACATGAAATAAACTTTATTTGTTTCCATTCAGATAACCAAATATTTCTATCCTTTGACACTGACTTTTGAAGACACTTCTGAAATATACTGAGTTTTCACTGGACTATTGATCTATGTGCCAACATCACACATAGATGGGATTAGTGTTCCTCGGTAAGATTTAACATCTAATCAGAAGATTTCACCCCCTCCTCTTCTAAGCACCTGGGTAATTTTTAATTCATTGTTCATCCAGTTAGATTCTATGATTGGCTTTCAGGATCCATGAAAAAAATGGGATTTTTATTAGGATTTCATTGAAAATATAGTCTCATTAGATGACTGACATCATTAGGGTATTGACTTCTTCGACCTGGGAGCATGGTACATCTTCCCATCTCTCCTTCTGTGTTTTTAAATAACTTTTTAAAATCACATACAGCTAAGTCTTGTACAACTTTTATTAGATTTATTTCCAAGTTTAAATATATTTCCTATTTTGTTTGGCACTTGGGAGAGAATGGATAGTTGCCCAGCACAAGTCTGGACAGCCCTTTCATGGAGACAGCTGCACAGCCAGGGGCTGAATATCTCAGCCCTCCTGGTTTCCACATGTGACCACACAGCTCAGGGTCTCGGAGGAGTGTGATCAGAAGAGCAGCTGTGTCCTCCCCTCTGTGCACCCCTGTCTTCCAGCTGGAGGCAGAGGACTCTTAGGCACTGGGCTGGGGAGGACGGAGCCATGAGGTGGAGGAGAGGAGAGGAGCCTGAGTCTCTGCATCAACAACCTGAATCACTTCGAGCAAGTACATGAACAAGAAAAGCCTTCCATTGTCCCACACCAGTGACTGAAGAGTGATACAGCAATTGACTTCACCCAAGTAGTACCCTATTTGGGTAAAGTTTTAGCTCTTTGTAAAATTTATGTTTCCTACTCAATGTCCCTGGTGAATAAAAATTATTTAATTATTATATATATTAATACATTGTTTTTATATTAAGGAAACACCTTAGAGTGTCTAATATTTAATCTCAGATTCTATTACAGGGTTTTTCTTTTTTGTTTTCAAGAGAAAAAAAAAAACCCAGAAAAATCAAGAAGCAAACAAACAGTTAAAAAAAACAACAGCAAAAGTAAAATGACAGCAACAACAAAACAATGGCAATACAGGATTTTAAAACAAGATGATGGGAATTTAACAATAGTTGTTATATTGCATGTTGTTTTCCTCAAAGTAATTGCTCAGGCTACCAGGTACGCGCATGTAAGATTGATCAAACAATATCACTTCCCTTTGAGCAGTTTCTTTCCCTTTTACTATATCTATTGTAACTGAAGTTTATTTTCTGTTACAGTGAAAACTTTCTCCCTGTCCATCCCTTATTCTTTTGTTTATTTCTCTTGCCTCACCGCCCCGGCCAGGACTTGCCATTCTCCTATCAACTCTGATTACAAGAGCCCTTATGTCTCAGCACCAAGTGTGGAGGTGACTAGGGTTAGGCATAGGTACCACTTGTGGGGTTAAGGAAGTATCTTCTCTTCCTAGGCAGCCAATAACTTTTATTATGAATGGAGAATGAATCATAGCAAGTGCTTTTTCTGCAGCTATTGAAATGACATACTTTGTTATCTGGCAGTGCTATGAATTACACTATGTTATTATCTAACATTAATTCATCTTTACAGTTCTGGGCTAAACTTGATCACACACAAATTCTACATGTTAATGAATTTCTTTAGCTAATATTTTATGCTCAATAATTTTTGCATGTGTGTTCATAAATGATATTTACGTATAGTTTTCTGTGTTCTCTTCATTTTCTTGTTTTGATGGCAAGTTTTGGCAGCATTACTGCGTTAAGGAACTCATTTAATTTCTAGGGCACTTCTCATCTCTAGGGCAGTGTTTATTTTAAAAAATATTTAAAAGCCTTGTGATTTTTAATGGGGGAGAAGAAGGAGCAAGTAAGCCATCTAGTGAGAGTTTTTTCTTTTCTTCAGTGATTATCTAATTTATTGAACTAAAATTTTATATTTCTCCTTGAATAACATTTTATGTTTTCTCTGGGGTGTTGTCTATTTTGTCTAAAACTTTAAATTTATTCACATAAAATTGTCTATTATTCTCTTATATTTCAAAAACAACTGTATTTTTGCTTTTTCTGATACTGTTTGTTTGTATGATCTTTTTTTCTTTGATATATCTCACTATAGACTTATTTTATTCATTTGTTCAGAGAACCAGATGTGGGATTGATTGATTCTTCATGTATTTATTTAAATCAAATTTGTTACTGGTGGTCTTCATATCTTTTACATGTTACTCATAATCCAATACTTTTAAAATGTGTGAAATGTGCTAAAGTAACTTGTCATGATTATGTGTTTGTCAATTCCTTTTTTACAAGCACTTAGGTTATGTCTATTTCTTCTGGTATAATGATAGCTATGTGAGATTTATCTTTGTTAGTGTTTAAAATTTTTCTACCCTTTATCTTTTGGAGTCCTTGTTTTTAATGTTTCTTGTCAACAAACCATAACAAAATGCTGTTCTTTCTTTGACACAATCCAATTTCTATTGAAGTAGCAAGTTTAGTCCATTTACATTTAGTGAGATGATTGATAACATTCAGATTCTCTTCAAGCAAAGCTATATTGGTTTTTATCTGTACTGTTTTTAATTTAATTTGTTCTTCTTAAAGCTTTATTGATATATCATTGACATACAATAAGCTGCATAGACTGGAACCATCATCACAATCAAGATAATGAACATATCCACCACTCCTGTTTCCTCATTCTGTTTTGCAGCTTCACCTTCTTGTCCTCCAGTCTTCATCTCAGAGCAAACACTGATCTGATTTCAATCACTAAAGATCAGTGGGAATTTTCTACTATTTTAGAGAAATATAATCATGAAATGTATATTCTATGTGATTTAGCTTCTTCTGTTCAGCATAATTATTTTAAGGTGCAGTCATGTTCATTCTTTTTTATTGCTGAGTGTTGAATATGCTTTGTTTCTCCATTTGTCTGTTTATGAGTATTTATTATATGTAAAAGTGTCATGCACAGTTTTGTACAAGTCTTTGTTACAGAATTATGTTTCCATTTTCTAGGTAAAAATTTTAACACGCAATGGCTAAATTGCACAGGAAATACATTTTTAAAATTTTAAGAAACTGTTGGAGTATTTTCGAAAGTGGTTGCTTTGTTTTATATTTCCACAAGCACTGTATAAGAGTTCCACTTGAGCCAGGGGTTTGTCTCAGCAGTGTAAGCACCTGCCTGGCAAGTGCGAGGTCGTGAGTTCGATCCCCAGTACCAAAAAAAAAAAAAAAAAAAATTCCAGTTCCTTCCATGTTTTTACCAAAAGTTTGCATGGCCAGCCTGACTGTAGTGGCTTTGACTTGCATTGACCTAAACACTAATGATATTGAGCCTCTTTTCTAGTATTTATTTGCCATCCACCTATTTCTTTGATAAAACTTCATCAAATCTTTTGCCCATTTTAAATTAGCTCTTTTGTTTTCTTAGCACCAAGTTTTGAGAGTTCTTTATGTATTCTGTATAGAAGGCCTTTATCAAATATTCTTTCCAAATCTGTGGCTTAAAATTTCATTCATTTAACAGATGAGTTTAACAGATTTAATCTTTCAAGGGAGAGTTAATCTTTGGAGGGGCCTATGATTCATTTTAAGTTAATTTGGAGATACAGCATGAGGCATGAGTTGAAATTTGTTTCATACATATGCATCTCCAGTTGTTCCAGTACCACTGAGAAGTAGCAAATTTATTCTCTATTTAATTTTGGATAGTTGCTATTACTAAACTGTGAAGCACTCAAATTTGTGCCATGACCTTCTATCGTATGCTTTTGAGAAAGACTAGAGAAGTTAGTGAACTTATGTTGGTGGCAACAGTCTTGAAACCTGAATAATTCATTGTTCCTGAAGGACAGCTCAAAACCTCACTTCCCAGATCCTTGTCTTTTACAAGAATAGTGCCATAAGGCACCAGAAGGACAGGAAACCACAGTGTCAGGAAAAGCACTGTTCTTTTTCGAATGAAGTCATTTGTCAGTGGATTAGGGATGGAAGACCCTGCTGCTCCCTGTCTACCACAGGTGACTGGTAAGGAATGCACTAAATCCAAGGTTCCCACTGCTACAGAGCTGAGGTTTGATAATGCTGCTGGGGCTGAGGAAACGGTGAGGCAGGAAGCTTTCCCCTGCCCGAGATGGCCCACAGGTAAGATCAAAGTATGGATACCACAAAAGCAAGATGAAAATAATGAGCACCGGGAGCATAGACTCTGCCCAAGACTAAGACTAGATCAGAGAAACTGAGAACCCCACCTGCTCCTATGGAAGCCTCCTACCAAGTAACAAATAATCAATCACCAGTTCTCCTGTGTGGTGCAGGGAATTAACTAAAGCTTGACTGTAGTGATTGACTGAGACTCAATTGTTTGTTACAAGAATATATTCTTTATTTTATTTTATTTTATTTTATTTTATTTTATTTTATTTTTTGAGACAGGATTTTTCTATGCAGTCAGGCTGACCTCAAACTTGCAGCAATCCTCCTGCCTCAGCCTCCCGAGTGCTGGGATTACAGACATGCACCACCACACCCATGTGAATATATTCTTAAATTAGGTTGCAATTTGTTTACATGCTAAGATAGGTTGCAGTTTCCTATGTAGGAACTTAAGCATGAAGGCAGCTTCAGGCTAAATTCAGCTGCAGGCTCCTTGACCTGAAAAGACATTAGGTCTTCCTGGAGCCTGCAGGAGGGGAGACTGGTGGGACAGGGTAGCTCTGGATGCAGAAAGACAACATCCATTACTGGCATAAAGGACCGAAAGGCCTGCTAGACAGGGTCCCCTCTTTATGGAGGTCCCAGCCTGGCCACTGCGATGATCGCACACAGTGAGCCAACCCACAGCTCTCCTGCTCTGCCCACCTCGGACGCTGCTCCCCTCACTCAGCCTCAATGGCATCTCTCAGCTGTCTGGGCTCCTCTGTCAGCACAGCCTTCACTCGGCCTCTGCCTGCCCCATCTGCTGCCGAGAGCTCAAGCCCAGCCCGCGACGCTGCAGGCCAGAACTCCCCAGCACTCGGGCGTGGGTCACAACGCATCTCCAAACCTACAGGTGAGTCGCTGGGGCTGCAAAATCAAGGCCACACAGGAAGGCAGAAATAAGCTCAGTATGTGTGTGTGTATGTGTGTGTGTGTGTGTGTGTGTGTGTGGCGGGGGGTTAGCTATCCTTTTTGTAAAGGTAGCATAGAGAAAGAAAGATATAAAATGAAAATACATTTTCCTGTCATTCCAGACTTTTGTCCCTAGTCTCTGTCTCCAGAAAGCAAGTTTTATTATTAGCATCATATATTTTTATTCATCTAAAGTTATGCCATATAAAAATAGCATACATGTTTCTATAAATAGATTGTACACACATTTGCACATTATGGTAAATTTTAGCACCAAATGGACTCATTCATTCTCTCGCTCATTCAGCTGTTTGCTTTATGTGGATTTGACACTAACGATGCATTGGTGAGCACGGCCAAGGTCACTGTCTGCACTCACAGTGTCCTGGGGCCGATACAGACAATCACTGCCTCACGCATGAAGACACCAGCAGAAGCCAAAACCAGAGCTGGCCGGGGAACCTTTTGTACATTCTCTGCAGGTCGCTAATCTGCTTCCGCTTCAGAGCAGGAGCTGTGACTCACCGTCCTCCACCATCTGCTGCAGAGGCTCCCATGACTCAGCCTCCACCCACTCCACCTTGTCTCCCAGGATCGCTCCACAGGAACAGAGATGAAACTATTCCGCGTGACTGAGGCAGAGAGAGATGCTGCCCAGCCAGGCCGGCCCACATCCGCCGCCCCTTACCCCGCTGAGAAGCGGGGAGCGTTGCTCTGGCCTCTCGGGGACACATCTTTTCAGGTAAAGGATGTGCCAGCTCCCTGGGTCTCTTAGTTCAGGTGGCTAAAACAAAGATACCACGCACAGGGCAGCTGACACAAGACATTTGTTCCCCCAGCTCCGGGGGCTGGAAGTCCCAGATCGAGGCATATTCGGTATCCGGTGAGGGCCGGCTTCAGGGATCTGATGCAGCCTCTCCTGGCTGTGTCCTCACAAGAAGCAAGCAGCAGGGGAGCTTTTCCATGGCTCTTACAAGGCACGTGTTCCCTTCCCAAAAGCTCCCCCTGTGACCTAATTACCTCCCCAAGTACCAACTCCAATCCCACCCCCGGGAGTTAGAACTGTGATGTGTGGATCTGGAGGGACACAGACCCGCTGCTGACAGCAGCAGCGAGGCCCTCCACTCCAGCAGAGCGCCTCAGCATACAAGCCACGATGCTGGGTGTTGTGGTGCATGCCTGTAATCCCAGCACTTGGGAGGCTGAGACAGGAGGATCACTGTGAGATTGAGGCCAACCTGGGCTACACAGTGAGTTCAAAGCCAGCCTGAACTACAGAGAGAGACCCCATCTCATAAAAAGGAAGGAGGAAGGAAGGAAGAAAGGAAGGAAGGAAGGAAGGAAGAAAGGAAGGAAGGAAGGGGAAAGGGAAGGGAAAGAGAAGAGAAGAGAAGAGAAGAGAAGAGAAGAGAAGAGAAAAGAGAAGAGAAGAGAAGAGTCGAGTCACGATGATTCTTAGGGTGGGAACTGGGCTTGCCAGGGAGCAGGGGTAAGCTCAGCTCCTCTACCTCTTGACTGCACCGCCCCCCGACTGTTGTCTCTGCAGAGAATCCCGAGTCTGCGCCTGGTCCTCAGCCATGCCAGGCCCAGACTGCTCATGGATTTGCACAGGGCTGTACCCCCAGGACCTCAAACTCCACCCCTCAGCAGGGTTGACCATCCGTCCCCAAGCCCACAGCTGCCTCCCGTCTCTTCCTGCTTGAATTGCTCCCCCTTTGTCTCTGAACCCTAGTCCTGAAATCCGGGAGTTCAGTTCTTTTCCTCCTTTCCCTCGGTCTTCTCGCTGTCAAAACCAGCCGCACTCCTGCGGGTCTCCCTCTCAGCCCTAGCTTCCCGGCCCCGACTTCTGCCTTCCACACGGCCCTCCCTTCGAGGACCCTCCAGGAACCCCTTCTCCCCAGCCTCACTGACTCCAGCCTACGGACTTGCCCTCGGCTCCTCCCGAGTTCACAGACCTGGAGCAGCAGGTGATTTCACAAGGGGAGGAGAGGACTGCAATAGGGAGTGGTGAGGAGTGGGACAGACCGGGGAATGGCTGTCACCACCCAGCCATAGCTAGGTGCAGCTAGAAGGGAACAAAGGTCCCAAACTGGCAAACTTTTTGACTTTGATGAGATGCAAGAACTCACCATTGTTTAACTTATAAAAGTTAGGAACCACTTCACATTCAAAATACTCTGTGAATCGTTTTCTTATTCCTACATTTTGGGCCTTCGCTGGTCTGTGTCCTGCTTATACTTCAAGCACTACCTCCTGGGGCAGCTGTCTTCCTGCTTATGTCCACAGCCACACCATGCTCCAGGACACCGGGCTCTTTGCCCTTCTCAGACGCGCCTTGCCAGTCACACTTCCAGGTCCTGCCTTGCAGGTGCCGCCCCCAGCACTGCTCTGTGCCCTCCCTCCTACGTCCAGCGAAGCCCGTCCACCTCCTCCCTCCCTCCTCCTCCAAGGGCTGTTCCTTAGCCCCAGGTCTGATTCCACTGTCCTTCTCCTCTTTTATGCTTCTCCTACGCAGTGGACCCGTCCTAGTGCGAGACTCAGTATGACCCGCTCGCTAGGGGCTGCGTGTGCCCTGTGATCCCACAAAACGGAACGAATGGGAAGAGTGGCTGCGATCACAGGGCCTACATATGGCAGGTACCCCAGGGGCGCCAATTAGAATCAGAGGTCTCCCCACCATGACGGTGTGGGGTTGACTCTGCTCCTCACCACATCTTCATACAAGACTCTCAGGATCGAGGATTCCTGGCCAGGATACAAACCCCAAATCCCCCCATTTCCTAATGGATCTGGGTGAAAATTGGGGTTAAAATGAGCTTCAATGCCAAGGGAAGACCTTGGAGAAGAACCAAGCTGGTTATGTGGTACCAAGCTGATGGTGTTACTGTATCTAGATGATTGGACCCTGTTTATTGTTTTATCCGGAACATGATTTTTCTGTTTGTTTCTATTTCATGTACTAACAGGTTAGTTCAGTCATGAGAATATTGGGGAAAAAAAGAATGAAAGAGAATGGGCTGATTCCACAGCAGAACGTGGGTTTGGGAAGTTGGAGTGTGCTTGTCTTTGCAGAGTCAGGGCAGCCTCCCCAGCACCAACCCATTGGGCTGCACACCCACTTTCCCCAGCCTGCACCCCTACTCCGAGACCACTTTCCACGAGGTAGGGATCAGCATTCCAAGGAGGTTCTGAGTCACTGTCTGAGCTCCAGCCTAATGCGCTTCGCAGACCCTGTCATTAGTAACCTGGCCCACTTCTTGCTCTACAGTCCCCCGGTTTATGGCGAAAAACATCTGCGTGGAAACGGTCCCTGCCGAAGTCTTTGCAGCCATTCCCCACCGCTCCCTCTGCACCTGAAGGCCTGGTCCCTTCCGGCTGTTTATGACTGTTTGCTGTGGAAACAGCTGGCTTCATGGCCTGGTAGCGAGCAGGTGCGGAGGATGGAGTGAGGAGCAAGTGAGCTCCCAAGAGCCCTTGTGCCTGCTTCTCTCCTGGCCTGGAGCAGTGGGAAGGAGCCACACCAGCCAAGGGAGGATGGAGCGCAATAAAATGTGCGCTGCTCTGCCCCGAGGTGTGAGCTGGAAGAGGAATAGTCTCCAGATGTGGGACCGAGAGGTCACCTCGAGTTTGAAACCGAGTTTGTCACGGGGTTCCTGTAGGGAACAGAGAAGCCTGTAAGACAGACAGTTTTGTCTGTTCCTTTGCACACAGGCCTGGTCTCTCTGTTCTCCCACTGCGTGCGGCTGCTGGCTCTGGGTGCTGCACATCACAGGCAGCCTGGCATTTGGACATGAGCTTCTGGAAAGACAGTGTCACCCCACCTGGTCAACCCCTCCCTGAGGAGCCCCTGTCACCCTACTCAGAGAACATTGGAACCAGGTAAAAACATGTGACAGGCACTGGAGGGCATTATGTCAATGTCAGCAATCCACGAATTCACTGTTCATTAATGGAGTAGTCACAGGCTAGGAGCGTTGAAGAAGAGAAAGACCCACCTGCTCGGGGCCCAGCACCCACTAGGGAATGCTCCCACTCCAACTTTTCGTTCGGCTCTTTCATTCAACAAGCCACTGTTAAGCCCTTACTGTATGCAGAGAAGGTACTAAGCTCTGCAGGAAACAAAAGTGCATTTCCAGACTCCATTCATAGGATTCACTAGGGGGATAAACACACGGGTCTCAGCAGGTGCCACGGGGTATATGGAAAGGAGCTCAGGCAGGGTGCAGGCCCTGGTCAGCGTGGGAGGGGCACCCAGGAGGCACCCAGGAGGGCAGCACATGGGAGCTGAGCTCCTCGGAGGTTGTCAGCCAGTGAACTGAAGAAACTATGGTGAGGAGGAGGCAGAGGGTTGAGGGGCAGAATTTCAGTCCCCAAGAACACAGACTCTTTAAACACACCCGTCCATGTGGCTTTGTGTCCTTGGCATCATGAAGCACTCTGAATAGCCACAGACTACAGCTGGCAGTCAGTAGAAGAGTCAGCTGATTGGATGAGATCTACTTTGGGGTCAAAAGGCTGTTTTTTTGCTGATGTGGACTCATAACCAACCCATCATGGATAAACGAAGAACTCAGATCCCAGTGGCACTTCCTAGTTGGACAGTCCAACTCTGCCAGTCTCTTGGGACAGGTTGCTGAGCCTAGTGTTAAGGCCAGGGCCAGGGCTTTCTGCCCCAAGGAGGAAGGAGATTTGCCCCCCAGTCTCAACAGCTAGTGCCTCTGTGAGCCACGAACACTCATTCTGTCTCTGTAACAGCTGGACATCTGTCTGAATTGACCTAATTTCCCTTCTAATCAAGATCAAGGGCCTTGCTGAGTAGCAGAAACTTGCCCAAGGTCTTCCTGAGTTAGGAATAGTTACCTCGACAAAGGTGAGGCACAAGCCTTCAGCTCCTGCTGCCCTTCCCCCTCCTACACGTGGTGAGTTCTTTGACTTCTCTGAGTACCCCTTCTCCAGAAACTGAAGGGCTGATTTAGTTGGGGTGGAGAGGGGGTTCTTAATCCTGACATTAGAGAAGGTCTAATGATTCCTTCGAAGACTCCTTACCAAGAATTCTCCACGGCCTCAGAGGTTTATGCAACTTTGGCTCTCCTTCAATTCTCCACCCCTTGCCCCATGCCAGAGTTCTTGGGGGACAGCTCAGCAGATCAGGCGCTCCTTTGAACCAAGGCCACACATCTAATGAGGAGCAGTTTCATGTACAAACAGCAAGCATATTCCTTTACTTAATAAGTGCCCCAGCTCTGCTAATGTAAGCTCTACCCAAAGAGAAACCTCCTCAACTAAGTCACTAGCACACAGCTGCCAGGACAGGGGGAGCCTGTACCCCTGGACCCCTGGACTCTATGCAGCTGTCTTATTTTAACCTAAGAATGTTAGTGATCTCCATTAGCTGCTTTTTTGATCAAATGCATACTTTTATACAACCACTCTGTAGTAACGATTAACCCCACAGGACGTTCACATCTGGGGGACATCAAGTGCTTTTTTGCTGTGATCTCTATACCCGCAGAAAGCAAAGTGACACATGGTGTGTTCCCACATAGACCTGTGTATGGCCAAGCTTCTGGAGGAGTCAGGATGCTGCCATGGCCATACGTGAGCCTAATGAATCATGGTCAACCTGAGCCTCTCACCTTGCTGTTGCTTGCTTCTTCCTTACCACTTTTCCATATCCTGGACTGAAAGTCAGGTGAACCAGATCTGTAAATTAAAAGAATTGTAACCCCAGGGTGGTTCTTTCTCTGAAATGATACCAGAGACTGATTGTATTGGATATACTAGGTCCCCCCAAGTCCTCATATACTTTTGATGGGGCTGAGTCTGGCGCATGTTATTGATTTGTTGTGTAGTGCTGGGATTGGTGATGTGAGTGCTGCACCCGCCCAGGGGTGGAGCTGAGATACAGTGTAAGGGAAGGCGGGTCTTCCTCTTGCTTGCTTCCGTGCTTCCACCCTCTCTCTCAGCAGTGCACCTTGCTGCTTGCGGCTGCCATGAACGGTGGCCCCGCCACGCCACACCACACTGCCTTGGAGCCAACTAAGTAAGGACTGAAACTCCGGAGAAATTGTAAGAAATAAACCTTTCCTTCCCTAATTTTGGGCATCAGGTATTTTGTCTCAGCAATGAGCAAAAAGTAACTAAGACAACGATTGTGAAGCAGTTTGGGGGTCTAGTCTAAAATGAGCCATTCTTTGTTTCTCTTGGTGAAACACCAATGTTTGCTCTCAGAGTTTGTGCCGCATTGCCCAAAGGTCATAGTAGATTCCACATTTATTTTTGATTGTGGAACATCATCTTGAATTTTCCCTCCCTCTTTCCTTTTCAGGATCGAAAGTTAGTAAGTTCACATGCAACCATAACTTTCATGTTTGTTTGTTTTCCACTTCAACTACTTTCTCCCTTGTCTTTCTCATCACTAAGGCCAAGTCTACATGTAGAAGGTACTGACTGGAAACCCTGTAACATGTATACTTTCCGTATCTCTGTCGGCTGCTAGAAATCTTTCTTTACGGTGCCTCTCTCATTCTGTCCACAGGATGTTTGTTCGTGGTGAAAATAAGCAAATTCCCAGCCAGAGATGGCATGATGATTCCAGGGGACAGGGTACCTGGGACACTGTAGGACCTCAGTGCAAGTTGTTGGTGTGACCTTGAACAAGTCACTTGCCCTCTCTGGGTGGTAGTTCTACCATCGGTTTTGACTTTTGCTAGTGATGATGGAGAAAGACAAAGAAGAGGAAGAGATCAGTAAGAGGGACATAAGAAAAATGAAGTTGTCCAATAAGGCCAGAGAAAAGGAAGAAGAGAGAGGAATGGAAAACCCAAACATGAAATACAAGGATGTATAAAGAGGATGATAAATGGTTCCCAAACTTATCTTGAGGGGGCAGAGGAGTCCACAAGGCACTCCTATTCCAAGGGGGCTCCCTGAATTCCAATTATTTGCTAAATGAAAAGGAAAATTTCATGTTCCTTTATCCCAAAACCTGGTCCCTCTTTTCACCCCTAGAAATGTGAGTGATCAAGTCTCATTGCTAGAAGATGGTCTCTCCACTCTTGCTAACAGAAGGATTTGTGAAATTTGGGGGTGGTGCCCTGGCAAAGAAGGGCAGTGAACACTTAGAGACCCTCATCTTCTCCACCTATCAGGGCCACATAGTTATGCTGAAGGTGAGAGGCAGAGCCCAGATAGGACACCGAGTATTTTGATTCCCAAGTCATTTCTCAGCATATGTTTAGAAGTTTCTATTTATGAAGGATCCTTCTGTTTATGAAAGATTCCTGCTTTGCTTTCATGCATGCAGGGCTTCCAAAGCATGCCCACACTTACCCTTGTCAATGATTCATGCCAGAGGGTCAACACCGTTGCCCCTGTTGCACACGGGGAGGCTGAAGCTCAGCGGGATTAATTGACTTGCACAGTTCTCACATTCTGCCTGCCAGGTTTTCCAGCCCTGCTTCTTTGTATAGAGAAGAATTTCTCCATGACAAGCTCTGCGGTGACCGGAGCATGCTGAGCTCAAAGTGGTTAAAATTAGGTCTTGGGTTTAAGGCATGATGCAATGGACGTGTGCTGTCATCAAGGCCTCATTGAGTCTGCTCTTGGTTCCTGGAAGTCCTCCAGCTCCAAAAAGACATTGGCTGTGGTCCTCAGACTCTGTGCCTTGTCCTTCCCCAGGGGACTATGGGGAAACCTGCAGCCCTTGGTATGTGTGTGACCTAGGGGAAGCAGAATGTGTGTGATGCTATGACTCTTGGGATTCCATAGAACCAAGTCAGCACTTTGTGTGCCTGGTTCCATCTTCCAGCCTCTCTCCCATCTGGCCTGGGGAAACCCATTTCCCTACTGCTCTGAGAATTTTCATATCGAATACCCAGCGGTCTAGGCTGAAGAAGAAGGGCTTTCTGTTCTGGTATGGGGATACACCAGGTTGTGTAAGGTAAAGGTTCTTCAGCTTTATTTTGTATTTAGGTTTTTATGAAGCCAAAATCTATTCTAGAAGTGATGCAAGATCACAGTATAACAATCTCAACGTGCACCTTTGCAATTTTTCAGCCACCTTGATGAAGCAACAAAAGGGAAGCTCATGGAGAGGTCTTTGGAAAAGTGCAGCCTCGGTTTAGTGTCCACCTCTGTGGGTGCATAGTCAACTTTCCAGTTGAGGCTTGAGGAATTTATCAGTCGGAAGGACCAGAATTAAGGGTGACAAGCTACATGTGATGCAGAAGAGAGCAAGGACAAGCTAAACCTGTGGGACACCTTTTCATCTGTGTGCAGCACATGTATCATAGTGACTGCGAGGCCTCTTCTGCCTTCCAATCTCACCCCAGGTATTTTTTACCACACCCAATGGCCTCTGTAACCTGGAGCCACATTAGGAAGGGAATTCTGGTACTGTAGCTCTCATATTAATCAAATTAATGCATCTAGCATTCATGTCCATTAGTACATAACTTTCCTTTGAGCCTTTGTTCATTATCAGTAAAATAAGAAAAATACTTTAACACAAGATTGCTGAAAAGTTTAAATGACAGTTGTACACATAGCCTGGCATATTCTAAGTTCTCAATGTATGCTATTTCACTTATTATAAAAGGTACCTAAAAATGCTACATGCTTACTAGACAAGTGGATTAGAGCTGTTTGGAGAGGTATAAGGAGGCAGGAAAAAGTCATGAACTATAACTTTCAGGGCAAAGATGGTGCTACGTAGACCTCTTTTGGGAATCTTGAGTCCAGAATAAATTTAGAGAATGCCCATTAAACCTTATCCAGGCAGTCTAGCATGGAGAACCAGAGGCCACTTTTGGGTGTACAGTCTACCTCATTTTCCTCCATCAGTTCAGCCCTTTCCAGTCCACAGGAAGGCACTTCAGGAGATCAGGATGTCCAAGAACTAGAATCCTTGCATTCAAGTCCCAGCTCTGCCACTTTTCCCTGTGCAAGCTAGGGGACATCCTTTATCAGCCACGGGTCTCTCTCTCCCTGTCTGTGCCATGAAGTGACTGGACCACATGATCCAAGACAGCTTTCCGCACTGTCCCTCCATAGAAGTGACAGGGGGAGTTGACTGGGAAAACAGACTGCAGGCCACTCTGGAAGGGCAAATTATTCCACCTTATGATCAAAAGGGGACCAAAGCAAACATGGGTTTCAAATGAAGTTCCACAATATAGCCATTCCGAATTTTAATTTTAGGAACAGCTCTGGAATGGTGGAGGGTCAGTGCAGCCCTTGTGCTAGTTACCAAAAAGTAGGAACAGGCAGGGGTGTTTTTTTCATCACCTACCATGCACTGTGTGTTTGCTGCCATTATTTTATCATCTCACCATGGCCCCAGAGCTGAGGATTGTCAGCCCTGTCTTCCCATAGAGGAAACTGAAGCTCGGGAGTGAGGAAATCTGAGAGCTTGGCAAGCTCACACAGCAGACCCACAGGGGCATCAGGTGGAATCCAGAGCTGGCCTTGCCCAGGGCCTGTGCTCCCTCTAGACACAAGGCTGCCCACAGAGAGGTTGAAAGTTCCACCCACAGACCCTGATGACGTTGCATCTCTGGCTAGGATGGGGAGATGGGGACGTTAATGGCGAGGCAGGACACAGCTATTGGTCTCGGAAGCTGAGTTGTGGTGGTGAGTGGCCAGGCAGCACAGAAAGCAAAGAAATAGAGCCCCGCGTGAGCCCCATGTGAGATCCCACAAGGCCGCTCTAGAGTAGGGTACTCATCCCCTTCAGTCCTCCAAGGCTGCCTGGAATTTCAGAAATAACAGCTACAGCATGTCGGCCCCAGGTTATCCGTGCACAGTGGGCGGAATGGAGACCAGCTGCGGGAGCAGGCGCAGGGGCCAGGGCCTGAGAGCACTGGCAAAGGTGTGGCCTTTGCCGAGTCTGCAGGTGTGCGACACACCGCAGAGGGTGGGGGTGGGGGTGGGGAGCTGCTGCGCTCGGGACATGGAATGTAAGCGCAACTGGAGCAGGTTTCATGAAGATTGAGAGTGTGGGATGTTGGGGCTCCCTTTCATATGGCACGTAGAAGTCAGTGCCTTACCTCAGGACACCCGCTGTCCCATGCACCCAGTACCATTCTTAACGCCTACAATCCACGCTGGATGCAGCACTGGAATGGTCTCTTTATTTAAAACTTGAAACACACAACATGGAAAATGCGTTTTATGCTGCAGCCACAGGTCATCCATGAACTGGCTCTGCCTCTTTCTTTTCCCGCCACTCCGCACCCTTGCCTCTTTGCTGGAGGTCGTGGCTCCCCTCCCCAGTCATTCCCACCCACCGCGTGGCTGGAGCAGTCTCTCCACAAATGCTGGGGGGCTAAGCGGCAAGCAGGCCTGAGCTTCCCACCCGACCGTGTTCACCCTCTGCTCTCCTCCAGTTCCCTTCTACGAAGTAAAGGGGCCTCACTTCAGAGCTGCCAAATTCTCCACTTTTCTAAGTAGCTTCCCTCTCTCACAGAATGCTGTGACATTAAAACCCAAGCAAGGCTGGACAGGGTCATGGCTTTTCATTAGACTTTTCCAAAGTTCCTTTCTAGGGCTTGTCCTTCTCTGATGTCCACGGCAGGCAGGTATCTTGCACAAGCATCCCTGCCCTGGGACTGGGTGAAGGCTGGGGATACCCGGCTTCAGTGGGAGCCATCAGGAGGCGCTCTTGACCTCCATCACCAACAAATCCTGATCCTGGCTGTGGTCCTGAGCTGGTGGAAGTGTGGGTAGAAGCTGCCCTTTGTCTAACAACACCCCCATTTGGACATTTGTGGGCCCCACTCATGGCTCATGTCCTTTGACCTTCTTTTCATCCAGCCAAGAAAGATGACGCACTGGCCCGCCTTCTCCTGCTCTTGCTATTTTTCTCCTTGTCCTCAATGGGAAGACTGTGGGGATGTTTCCTGAAATGTGAGCTGGCAGCGCCTGGTGCACATGAATGACATTCTCTGCAGTGGAAAAACTGATGACATCTCAGGCCTTAGCATGTTGAGAAGGACAGGAAGGGAATGAATGAGCAAACCATGTGAATACTGGGAAGAAGCCGCCACACTTCACTCAGCTCCCAAAATATTACCACTGTACGCAGCCAGGCTACAGTTACCAGACCCCAAAATTCACACTGCTCCTGAAGCATGAGCTAACTTCAAGAGCATCTTCAAATTTTATCAGGGCTGAATCTAGATTCCACTTTGCTTTTTTTTTGTTTTTGTTTTTGTTTTTGGTCATGCCTATTTCGCCACCTTGATCTAAAATAATTCCTAAGTATTTCTTCAGTTTAACAGTTTTCAAGAGTTCTGGCCCATTGACTGGAAAAAATGTCTCTCAATTTGGAATTGTCTGAACTTTGCTTGTGCTCAGATGAAGTTTTAAATTCTTTTGGTAAGAATCATGTGAACGGGGCACAGGAGGTCAACATGCTTTAGGGCCGGTGATCTTGACCTTGGCCACTTAAAAGTGGCCAGACTTCACAATAAAGTGAGCATTGTCCCCTTTGCCATAATTATTTCACGGGGAGATATTGTGAAACTATGCCATATCCCATTCGCTAGCGTACGTTTCAGTCACTAAATTGAATTCCCATCAATGATTTCTGCCTGCAAGAGTTATTACAGTGACGTTTGCCAGATGGTGACTTGCCGTTTGCGTCATATTCTATGTCTATTAGTTGAAGTACTACTGTAAAGAAGAGCGGTTCCCTCTCCACCATTTATCTACGTATTTGACTGTGCCTATTTATTTCATTCTGTGGGTTATACTCCCTTTCTATCGGATTTACTTGGTTGCTCTAATTGTCCCAGCCCTGCACTGACATTTGAGGGTGCCTTTAGCACGGCTCCTGGGTTCTTTCAGTGTAGCACCGCGGGAGCTTCTCCATGCTCAGAGATTCTGATGGGATTGTTCTGGAGCAAGGCCTGGCCCTTGGACACCCTGACAGCTTCCCAGGAGGTCTTGTTGTGTGGCCTGTGTTGAGATGCACTGAGGGAGTTCAGTGTCATCGATTCACAGGAGAGGACCCTGAGGCGGGACGGGGCTTGCTCAGTGATGGCTGTTGAGTCTGGGAGCTGGGACCACAGCCCTGCCTCCTAACTTCCCGGACTGGCCCTCCCTCACCCACCCCCCTCTCTCCTGCACAGCCCTGGCTGCCGACGTCTGTGCAGGGGAAATGGGCAGGCCCAGGCAGGGGCTCTTTCATCTGAGAACTCCTGTTGATCCCAAAGACCTTTTTAGGGGGCCCATCAGGTCAACACTCTGTTCTCTGCCCTCTGGTCAGCAGGGTCTGTGAAATACTAAGGCCTGACTCGCACCTTTTCACTCTCACTGTCACACAAGTGTCTGGTGGCATTTTCCAGACCTGTGATGTCAGCAGACATGAGAATCCAGCTGCCTTCCAGAAACACAGATGTAAGAGATTGACATTAAAATTAAATTGACATTGAAATTAAAATTATGCCCTGCTTTCGCACTAAGTGGTTTGTTGTTGTTTTGGAAAATAGTTTTTTTTTTTTAAATAGATTATGTTGATATGTAATAGGTTTCTTATTTTAAATAAAAACATCAGTATAACTGTTAATGTAAATGTACACATTAATAAATATATCTCACAGTAAGTAGTTACAGATATAACTTCCATAAAGTTCTTTGGTGGCCTCTGTAATTTTTAAGAGTATAAACTGGTCTTAGGACCAAATACTTTTCTAGAATATGCTTGGATTTAAAAAAACTTTTTCAGAATATTCTGATCAAATGAGATATAACAATTTTAGAAGAAAATTTGCCCTCTACCACTTTCATATTCTTTAGGCACTCCTGGGAAAGTGAAAAGCCTGTCAGCCCTCCTACCACACAGCCTGCCCCTGGTCCCCACTGGCTATATTTCCACCTGGATGGCAAAATGTATGCTCCCCTTAGTGCTAGGAAAGCAGGATCCTGATCTCCGATGAGCACTACAAAAATAAATGCAGATGGCTTCCTGGAACACAGACAGGCAAAAAGTGGTATACTTCACACATCTTGAAAATAATGAATATTTTAAAAATATTCCAATCTTGTTCCTGAAAAACTATAGGATGTTTAAAATAAATAAGGAAAGCAAACTTTGAAGAGGCTGTGACATAAATGTAATTGTCAAGTTGTCCCCGAAGCTCAGGCATAGCCACTAAGTTTCAGCCAGAACAGGCCCCGCCTTGGCATTCCACACGAGAAGGGTGCTCATTTGTGCTGGTGAATTGTGAGTGCTTTTAGTGTCGATCTTTAGGAAGCCAAAGATTCAAGTGGAGCTCTTGGGTCATTTTTTAGTTCAAATGAGTTGCAAGGGAAGAAAAATTGTTTCTTGCCCACCAGCATTGATGAATAAGATCCAGATACTGCTTCGGGTACCCGGGAGATGGAAGCATAAAGGGCCTCAGGGCAGCGTGGTGGGTGTCATAATGAGGAGACTACAGGGGAAGCCTCCCTCAAGAGGCAGCGCCCACAGCTCAGCTGGGTCTTCTCCAGGCTACAGGCTTGGGAGAACCGTTTCTCGGAATCAGTCTGGCAGTGTGTGAGCCTCAGCTGGGAGGTGCCTGTCCCTTTCTGGGAGTGGGACAGGCAGGGTGAGTTGCTTGTGTTTTAAAAACATCCCAGGTGACTTCACATGCAGAGGGGCTTAGGGCCACAATTGAAATTTAGGCTTTCCCTAGATTCCTACGGCTCCCAGGGAGAAGTGACTACCCATGCCATGGGGCCCAGTGTAAAAGGAAATCGTGAGACTCCTCGTTCAAAACTGTTAAGAACTTCAAGACTGTGCCTGCTGCACATCAGAGCAAGTGTAGAGCTTTCTGAAGGCGGCCCCTGCGGCTGCACAGGTTGCAACCCTACAGAGCTGGCACTGGGTCTCTGGCCACCAGTTCCCTGGCAGCCTCCTCAGAAGGACCCGCAGCTGACCTCTCATCCTTGGTGGTTCTTTTGAGTAGGATCATGAGTTGGCTTCTCAAGGCAGCCAACCTTCCAGTCGTGTGCAGCCTTGGAAGAATGAAGTCATCTCCAGAGGAGAAAGCAGGCGGGGGAGACCTTCCTGGCTTTCTGCACGCCCTGCTCCTTCTTGGAATGAGCTCGTGCTTCTTCAAAGCCCTGTGCTTGGTATCCATTAGCTGTGTACCCACACCCTGCTGACCCTCCTGTGGCTCGCTCTGCACCCCAGGGTTTAACCAGGAGAATCCAGTCAGCTGCTCTATCCCTCGCAGGTGTTGGTCATTAAAGGGCAATTCCTAGATGGTTTTTCCATCTACTGAATGTGAATTGAAGAGAAGATGGATGTCTCTCCAGCCAGCCCATGCTATGGAAATTCCCACTCTCAGCGGGAGGGGTATAAATGGTTACAGGGAACCAGCTGTGCTCATGTGGTACTTTACAGTGGTTTCTGGAAACTGCAATACTAGCTATTGTTTATGACACTTGGTCACCCCCTGGGCAGGAGACAGCTGGTCACAAAGTCAATGTCCTCTGCTCACCAGCTGTATTCTGGGAGCCTCTAGCTCTGCCTGCATTCAAACTCTGTCATCAGAGCTAGGGCTATATGGTGGCACAGGACAACCTCTCTAACTTCCTCTTTACATTTCTGCTCAGTTGGTTTCACAGCCTAGAAAGCGGTGCTTCACAAAGGCTGTTTTTTGGGAAGAAATGAGCACGTGCACACGTGTGTGGTGTGTGCGCACGCACACAGGTATAAAGGGTGAGAGTTATGTTTACTTATCTTTGCTTCCTCTCCAGTTCTAAGCCAGGACCCTACATCTAAGGCATTAACAAATGTTTACCGAATGAAATACACTTAAAACTCTTACTTATAAATCAACCCGGGCTTCCCGAAATCTAAGCTCAAATCATCATCTTACCCACTCCTAAAGTGGAGGCCCAGGTCTGAGGGCTCAGCAGAGCAAGCCCGTGTGCGGACCACCAGAATCACCTGGAGAGCTCCAGCGATCGGCTCACCAGGCCGCGCACCTAACTTGCTAAACAAGGGCGCAGCGGGCCGGGCCTGGCAGCAGGTGTAAAGTGTAAAGCTCTGGAGCTGCTCCAAGTGCACCGCATTTTAAGCTATGGTGGCAGCCAGCCTCTGCTCCACCGGCTCTCCACGGGCAAACCGCCAGGCAGAGTTTGCCGAAAGTGACCTTTGGGGAGATCCCACTGGTGGGAGAAGAGCCTGGCAGACTTAATGGTCATTTACCCGGGCTCCACTTGACGCTGCTGAGGGACTGGCACGTCGGTTAGGACAGTCTTTGGGTGAGCAATCCAGCCAATGCTGGCCCCCAGGGGCCACGCGGGCCATTTCTGCACACATTGGCTGCACAGCCAGCACCACCATTGCCCAGACCAGGCCGGCCTGCTGTCCGCACTGACTGCAAGGAGCTGGACACTGAGTGCTCCCAGAGTCTTCTTAGAACTACTTACTGTAAGTAAGAACCCTTGAGTTTATGTAATCCCTACCAGATTAGTAGCAGAGGCCTTTTTTTTTTTTTTTTCATTTTCCAACTGGCTTGTTTTACTTAGCTTAATGTCTTTCAGGTTCAGCCGCAGTGTCAGAAGGCAGGCGTGCTTTTTCTTAAGGCTGAGTACTATTCCCTTGTATGTGTGTTTGTGGGTGTATATGCACATTTTATTCATCTAGCATCTGCATTATTTTTTTTAATCTATTGTAAATACTGTTGTTAATGTGGGTGTGCAAATATCTCAAGATCCCAATTTCAATGCCTTTGGATATATACCTGGAGTGGGGATTGCTGGATCATAACTCTACTTTTGATTTCTTGAGGCATTTCAGTACTGTTTTCCACAGTGGCTTCCCCAATTTACATTTCCACCAATGGTGTTACATGGGTTGTAATTTCTGCAAATTCTCATTAGGGCTTTTTTTTTTTTAAATGACTGTCTTAATGAGTCGTGGAGTGACAGCTTATTATACTTTTGATTTGCATTTTCCTGACAATGATGTTGCATGACCTTTTCATATACTTGCTGGCTATTTGTATGTTTTCTTGGACAAACAACCTGTTCAACGATTTTATTTATTTATTTATTTTTGCTATTGAGCTGCGGTCATTCTTATATATTTTGAAAATGAATCCATTATCAGATATGTGGTTTGCACGTATTTTCTACCATTCTGTAGGTTTCCTTTCATCTTGTGTATTTTGACTTTCTTTGCCTGTGCTTCTCATCATATCCAAGAAATCATAGCCACAACCAATGATAAGAAGCTTTTCTTCTAGGAGTTTGTTTTGGGTCCTACTGCTGAATGAGTTCTTTAATCCATTTTGAGTTGGTTTTGGTATATGGTGGGGGTCCAGTTTCTTTTCTCTCTCTGGATATGCCATTTTGTGAAGAGATTCTTTCCCCACCGTGTATTCTTCGTTCCCTTGACTGTAGGTTGTGGGTTTATTTCTGGAGTAGAGAAATAAACTATGAAAATAAACTTTCTCACTTCACTGTTTAGCTAGATATAGTTTATATAGGAGAAGGAGGTTAAATACTAAATTACTTTCCTTTAGATACCAGTTCAGATAAATGAATTGATTACTAGCATCCTCAATATATCAACGTGTGTAATTATTTCTGAGTATCATTCACTCTCGGGTTTTACTGTATCTGATATGTTGCTTGATATTTTAGTTATTCTTATTAATGCTTCAATGGTTCCTCTCTGGTCTGTGGTAGCCTCTTTGACCTGGCTTCTGTGGTCTGCGAAAGTCTCCTTGATGTGTCTCAAGGTGTCCCAGTTCACCTTCTGCCTGCCCTGCTCTCAACCTAGAAGTAACTATTTGTCCAAGAACCCCTGGAAAATGGCTTTCTTATGCTGGGTCCCTAGGTGCTCACTGCTACTGATCTGTCATTACTTCTGACCTTGTACTTTTAAGCTTTCTAGCTCTTATGCCTCCTCCGATTATAGATTTTTTAAAAATCTCTTTAATTATATATTTACCCATCTTTTACATGGAAAATCATGGTTCCTAACAGCATTATTGTAATTATTCTATGTGCTTTGTCTTAAGTGCAAGTTTCAGGCAATAAACTGATGTCATCATGAACAAAACAATGACAAAAACTAAGTATTTTTGGGTAGTTTTTTCATTTCTATTTACTATTAGAAGCATGCATTGTAATTCCCTGAAGTAACTCCTATAATTAAACTACAATTTGATAAAAACTATATTCTTTTGTTCCACTTTTCCCTTTGATTCCCTAGTATTGCCATTTTTCATTTTTAAACTTAATGTTAGAATTATGTAAAATATTAACTTAGTTCCAAAGTCGTTATAATATAAAGATCATTTTACAGAAGTCTAATTTCTACCCCACTCCCCTCAACCCCGTCTGCCTCTCCACCATGTGACTGCTGTCGTCTGAATGTTCATTCTTGAAGAAGTCTCCCCGGAGTTCAAACCCTCAAGACAATGGTGCTGGGAGGTGTGGAGGGCTGTGAGAAATGAATTGCTGTTGTGTATAAACTATTTAGTGTGTGGTATTTTGTTGTAGCAGTACTAACTAGGACAGAAGCTATTTCACTTCAATGTTTTATATTTTTAAATTACTTTTAAATTTTTAATAAGCATGTGTGTATATCTGGATAGCCTTACCTTCTTAAGTAACAGGTGGCATAACTACACATTATTCTCCTTTCTCTTCCCACTTCACCATAGTATTCTGGAGCAAACTCCTACAGCCCTGCCTTAGAATCACAGCAGGGATGACTCCATCAGGCCCTACTGGAGACCTTTAGGATGTTCCCAATATTTTATTCTTACTGATGGAACTATAAGGAAGAGCTTTGTGCATGCTTCTCACATTTATGGAGGTTTCTACAAGTGAGACTGTGGGGAAAAGGGAAGTGTACACACTAGATATTGGTGAACTGTCTACAATTGTAGGTGGAGGATAGATCAGTTGGACAAGGCTTCTTGCAGGTACATGTTTTGAGCCCACTTTATCAGTCATACTGGAGATGAGTGAGTGGCTTAGAGAGACCATGTTCTTACACTTTACCTGAGTGAAAGAGTCCCGCAAGCCTTGTGGCCCAGTCCTCGGGACCAATGCTCTTGGGGCCAGGGCTGCACTTTTTTGGCCTTGTATGCCCCTTGCAACATCCTGTTCCAGACTCCTACCAGGGTGAAACTTTCACACGAAGTGTTCACTGAAGTACTGAAGGCTTGTATTTTAAAAGAATAGGTTCCATGATGCTCCTGTGTGTTTGTTTGCTAAGGACATTTTTATAGCAGGCTTCCACAACGTGTTTTCACGGTTACACTCCAGGACGCTGAGGCGAGGGACCGGATGGTCCAGTCTTCTCCCCTCTAAGAGCTGGTGTCCCATGCTTGTGGAGTGACCACACCGTCCTGAGTATAATCAGGTTCTTATGACATTTGCTGGGCCCTGAATTCAATTGTGGTCCCTGAACTGTTTCAATTATGGAAGGAGTACATTCTGTTTTTAGCTTTGGTCACTTCTTTGTAACATCTGTGAATGAAGAGTCCTAACATCCCAGTTTTTCTTTAATTATGGCAAGGCTGTAACAGTGATAGACAACGAAGTAGCACCACAACCTGTAGTTGCTGTTACTCCTGTAAGAACACAAACAACACACATGTAAACTCAGTTCACTCCACTTTATTCTGGATGCGAATTACAGATAACTCATATACATAGCAGTAGACACTGAAAACTAAGGCCATTCTGTGAGTTATTTTTAAAACTTGGTATTGTCCACATGAGTGATCATTTAAAAAATGGATTACCTAAACCAAGATTCTCTTCTGAAATAAAAATTTAAGGTAGGTCCAAGACAACTTTAGGTCCATATTTAATCTAAAGTTCATCATATGACAAAATCACTTTTGTCTCCTACGTGACAGATGACAACTCCAAGGAGCCACTGGCTCAGCGATGAGCTGTCTTCTCCCTGTTAGGACAGAGAAGTGTTTACCAACCACAGTGAGCAGTGCTCAGGGACCGTGGTCCTTCCAGTGGGTAGCAGAGACTTGACTTAAAACACATTGCAGAATTCTTAGAACAAGAAAAAGAAAGGGACCCACAACTAAGGCACTGAAAGCACATTATTTATATAAAGAAATGTAAACAACTGAACACCAGCAGGCTCCCTTCTTAGTCTTTCCTGTCAGAGTACACAGGGACATCGCCATTGGGGGGCCCGAAGTGGGGTGAAATGGAAATGCCTCCTTGGCTGCCCGTGATTCCTGACATGGTGCTATTGAAGTAATTTCAGAGCAACTCAACTGCAAGCTGCTATTGCCCTGTAAGTGCATTCTGAGAGCACACGGAGAATTTTATCGGGAACCTTAAATGATTAGGCTCTTCGACACATTTAGTCTTCTACCTTGTTTGAATTTTAGAAGTACTTTGGCCCGTTTCATAAGAGAAGTCTGGGGTAAGAACTGTTACCTCGCCAGCACTCCACGTGTAGGTTTAAATTTTAACTAGAATGGTTCTTGGAATGAGTAACCTACATTTGCTATACTTTAAACTTTCAGAATGGGAAATTTGGTGGTTGGACAAGTAGCACTGTGGGGACGGTATGCGCAGTAGGCAGGAAGCGTGCGCTCACCGCGGCCGGCTGCCGGGAGCCCAGGGCGCGGCGGTGGACAGTGCGGCAGGGTAATTCCTAAGGCCAATCACAGTTACCCAAGTGACCTTCATTGATACTTAATGTTTCAGTATCAGTGTGAAATATCCTAAGCTTCAAATCATTAACATCTTACTTTAAATAAAAGTGGACTTTCATGCAGCCAAATGTGTATATCAATACAATTTATAATTTTTAAGAAGCCTTATTGCCAACAAAGGGACTTATTTCTATTTTATTTTTATTATTAATTAATTAATTATTTTGCGGCACCGGGGATTGAACTCTCAGCCTTGCGCCTGCCAGACAGGCACTTAAGCCATTGAGCCAAACTCCCAGCCCTAGTTTTTTGAGGCAGGGTCGCACTGTGTAGATCAGGCCGGCCTTGTGCTCTCGACATTGCCAGCCTTGAACTCACAACGCTCCTCCTACCTCAGCCTCCTGAGTGCTGGGACTAAAGGCATGCGCCACCACACCCGGCTCTTATTTCTATTTTAAAAGCAAGTACAATGTCTACATTCCCAGTTTTATTTATAATTATGAATTTCTGGGAGGTAAAATAAAATCTGTAGCTTATCTCAAACAAGTGTACTGCTATTAAAAGAAGGAAAGGTCTCCCATTTAAAGGTATCAGCATTAGAGGCCAGTCAATTCAATGGAAGTTAAATGACTAAGGAGCCAGGCGAGTTTGTAGGAAGGACCCGGGTTCTGTTACAGACAGCTTGAGGGTCGAAAGCAGGTTTTCTTTTACCTGGGAAAAATGCAACACTGGTTGAAAAACTATCTGTGTTTAAAAATAACCCAAGGAAGTCTTAGAGAAACTTAAACTAGAAGCCTCTTTCATAAAGCGGAGGGAAAAAAGTTTGTTTTTAAGAAAGAATACCTTTAAAAACCATGAACTTAAACAGCTGGGTTGGGAGCAGATGTACATCATAACTAATTAGTAAGCTCCCAGCAGGATGGAAAACAGCTTTGAAGAAGTAGTTAAATATGGGTTAGTGCGGTTCAGTAGAGACACTAGTTAATACTCTCCCAACAAAAGCCATGTGTCAACAGTGTTATGCCCCAACAAATGCTTTCTCAAAGAATCTGTTAAGCACAGCTCACCATGTGTTTACCTTTCATGGCAATGCATGGTTCAACCGTTAGTTTACAGTCACTGTCAAGCATTAAAGAGAAGGCATTCATACCCAAAGAATACATAAGGCAGAAGGAAAGCTAACACATTTGCTATCAGATAAAGACTTTTAATTGTCCTGTATTTTCAGCAGCTCTGATCACTATCCCTACTATAAGACCAGAAAAAAAATGGGGGCACAGCGCCAATGGAGTGGAAATAATGACAGTATGCCTCTTTGCTCCAGAAGGAGACTAGTGCTGTTGGTTTGCTGAATTTTCCAGTGACTGCAAATCACAAAAATATGTAGTCAAAGAGTTGGTTAAAAGTAGGTTTTAACAATTACTCTTGAGAGAGGAAGTCTGGGGGTGGAGGAGGAGAGACTCTTTGCTATCACTGAAAAGAATTCCTTTTGTGTTATTTTGGTTTTAAGAGTAACATTTATCAAGGCTACAAGGCTTGAATACTTTAGAATGTACCATTACTGCCCTGTCTGCAAACATTTTTGTTATTTTAATGGCAGAAGTTAGATCTCCATGCATATGTGGAAAACCCCACCTTCCTTTTTTGGTAGGTTTTAAAGAAATATTTTACAAGACAGTCTGCATTTACAGTAACAGAATGTTCAATAAGTGTGCCTTTAAAAAGGTATGTGACTATGTGTGTGTATACCATTTTTAAGAGAGCAAAAGTGTCACCTACCAACAAGCTGTAAGAACCCCAGCACCAAGCATGCAAGACTGAGTATAAGTAAAGAACTTAAACTCAGTTAATTCCTATCTTTTAAAGTTCAAATGAAGATTTCAGAGTGGCGAGCCTGTGGTTGCGCCCTGAGACGTGTGCAGGTGTATTCCCATGGGGGAAAGGGCACAAGTGGTCCTCTGACAACTCAGCACAAGATGTTATAAGTAGGGATTCTATCAAAATGCTTGATCAGTTAGGGACCTTGGTTTCTGGCCTTGCGGGAGGATGGGATGTATCTGGTTGGTGTGGGGAGGATGTGCACAGTGCTCACTGAGGACACCCAGGCACCATCTGCCTGGGCTCTTGGAGGAAGCCCGCTCGCCTGCAGCGGGGAGCAGGGCAGCCTCAGCCTGTGCCTGCTGGGCCAGTGCTCAGGGGTGTAACCTGCCTCTGGTCTGGGGAGTCAGTTAGGCAAGTGGACTGGGTTTTCTGGAAAAACTTGTGTGTACTTTGCCTGTTAACAGTCTGATGATTGTTTGATAACACTCAGACCCGAGTTATCTCACAGAGAGTGATCCCTGCTATGTATGTAGCATCAAAATTACATTCAGAGATTTTAAAAAAAAAATTGTAGCAATATTTTTTCCACAAAATTAAGTGTAAAATATCTTTAACAAATAATTACATTAAGAAATATTTGACACAGTCATGCAAAAATGCATCTTAGTTTACAAAGACTTAGAACATTTCCAAAATATTCCCTCAGTTTTACATTGTGAACCTTACCATCTTACTCATTTTTCTTTGAGTTTAAATGTGATTGCTTATGTAAAAAACGGTAGCATGCAAGTTCAATGATTTCCAGTCCACCAAATATCCTCTCTTGTAGCACAAAGATTATAATGGTGATTATAAAGTACCACCGAACAAGACTATACAAATAAATGAGCAGGCACATGGCAGGGCTGAACAGGGTCCAATACAGGATGGACAGCAATTTGACCACAAGGACCCTGAACTCAGACTTGCAAGGTGGGATTACACTCCGCCCGGTAAAGTAAAAGTTCTTCTCCCCTTGGTAGAAGGAACGCAGCCTTTCTTCCTTCTCCTCCCAACGCTTGTGGCACCAGAGTTGCAGGTCGTCCTTGGACGTGGGGAGGGTGTCCACGGGATAGCGGTGGACGTGGAAGTGGATTTCCTTGGGGAAGTTTCCATGGAGGAGGTGCTTCTCAGTTTGAGGAATGTTGTGAGGATATGCCACAGTGATGTCGTGGATGGCATCAAGGTTTTTACCTAGGTTTTGAAAAGATAAAAATATCTAGGCTAGCAGTGATCAGTTGGGGTGGTATTGCTGATTCACGTTGCAAAGCAAAACAAAAACTTTAAAAAATTAGGACAGAGTGAACCACGATGATCAAACAGAGCTATAAATACAGTACTGTGTTCCTGGCACTTGGGTCGATATTTACCAATCATCCCCCTCCCCCCAGGCTGTCTGCTAATTATTACAAAGGTCTTTAGAAAGAAATGATCTCTGTTCCCTGAAACAGTAAGATACCATTCTTGAGCTAAATCAGGTCTGATCGAAGATGGGAATTAAAGAATATAGCACCAGTCCTTTACCTACAGGTTTTACTGCTTTGACACCTCTTAGCAATATACTCATCTCTCCAAATACAAACTTCCTCACCTTTCATATTACCATGTTAGCTACAGAAAATTTCAGAATCAGACTTGAATAACTGGCCAGAAACACATGAATGACTTTGATTTTTAAAAGATTTTTTAAAAAATCAACTTGAACTGCAAGTAAGACTGACCTTGAGGTATCATCCTTCTTAGCAATTTAACTTGGGGACTGTTTGCAGCTTTCATATGGCCGATGCTGGTGATGGAAAGTCGATCAGAACAGGGTTCCTGCTATCTCCTGAGATTCCCTGGGTAGTGCAGCATTTTATAATCCCAGCACTCTGGGAGGCTGAGGCAGGAGGACTGAAACCTCAAACCCAGCCTGAGCAACAGCCTTGCAGGGTATCAAAATAAAAAATAAACACCTAGGAACGTAGCTCATTGTGTAAAAGCCCTGGATTCAAAACCTAGTGCCACAAATAGTTCCTAACATAATCAGGAGCACAGGTACACATAATATCCTAACCAAACCCATGGAGACTTATAAAGGAATGAGGGAGGGAGAGACGGGACAGAGAGCACAGTGGGTATAGGGGCAGTAAAAGCAGGTGATAAATTCATGGTGCAGGCTCTCATGTGGTCACCATTCAGAATTTAAACACTCTGCAAGTGACAGAGAAGCATCCTGATTGGTGGAGAGCCATAGGATTTTTAATAGAGAAGCAAAGATTGCCCAGAGGGCAGTGACGCAATTGTGTGGAGACAGCAAAGCAAGAGAGGAGGAAGAGTAGCGATTTGACAGCTATCTGAGAGCAGGCAGAACACAGAGGCCAAAGCCAAAGGAATGGACGTGTCCAGCAAGGTTACAAAGAAGGCTGATGTGGACAGCAGGCAACTGGAGGTAAGAGGGTGGGTCACAAGGGGTGTGCCTTCAGAGCATACATGGCAGGATAAAAAATAAGATGAATTTTTGAATTAAAAATTACAGTAAAAGACACTGCTGTGAATTCCCTTCAAAATACTTCCCTCATTTTGAATACACTTATCTCACTGTTTTCTTTTCTGAAGCAGTTCTGGATGTCCCCTTTCATGAGTGTCTTTGGTTGCATTGTTTGTGGTTGCTTCAATGTCCTGAATTGATTCAAAATGTTTCCCTTTCATGGGATTTTGACTCTGGGGAAGAGTCAGAAGTCACACAGTTCCAGATCCAGTGAATAGAGGTGGATAAGGACAAACAGTATTGCTTTTATTTGATAGAAATTGTCATAAACAGAACAGATTCAGTATTAACACAGCCACAAAATGACATGAAAGCGGAGTTTTCAACTCACCAGAGCTGTTTGAGAAGGTGGCAAGAACAATGGGATAATGTTTGAAGTGAGGGGAGTATGCTGAGAGGGATCAATGATGCTGTGTCTTTTACTGTAATATTTTAAAAATTCTTATGTAAACCTTCACTGAATGTCTTGATCACACATCGTAGTCTCTTTTGAATGTGCTCTTTCCCTGTGCCCCACTTCACTGCCGTAGAGTGTGCACTTCCAGCATGATGTTCCCACCTTGAAGTCAACTGACCACGGGCTGACACTTCTCAAGCTGTGAGCCAAATAAACCATTTCTCCATTCAGTTACATATGTCAGATACTTTGTTGCAGCAATGAAAAAGGGACTAATATGGAGATAAGGAGTAGAAAGGAGTGAATGAGCTTGTTTTTGGATCGGGGTGCTGAGCAGGTGGTGGTGGCTTTGAGATTAGAAGTGTAGTTGCAGTGTTAGATCTGGAAGTGCATTGGGGGTCGTTTACTGGAACCCTATATGCAAGGATTAGAAGTTTCGTCCAGGGGCACAGAACTTGGTGCAAAGTCTCTGAATGTTGCTTTCTTCTATACTTTGTTATTTTCACATAGACTTTTGATGAGGACTTCAGTTTCTTATAGAACTTGTTGGTACAGGTAAGACTGATTTGTGGTGACAGAAATAAGAACAGTGCTTACCTTTGAGGTGGGAGGGAGTATGAAGATATTTTTTTGAGTGACAAACACTCTAGAGTAAAAGTGTGGATTACATGATGCTTACATCTGTCAGAATTCTCAAGTGATTATACAGGGAGCATGACACATCCCTGGAATGGTTAACTGTTAACTCCCCTGCATTAAAAATCAAACAGACTATTTTTTTTTTATAGCATGAATCAATACTACCCTACTTTGTAACAGATCAAACTCTCCCTGACTATGAAGTTAGTCAAGTACTGTACTTTAGGGTACCCTCCAGCAGCAGACTCCATGCATTTCTGCCATCCACTGCCAGATCCTCATGGTGTCTGCCTCACCTCGACTCCATCCTCTTCTTGCCATTCTCTCTCATGATGGAGAAGATGTCTGCCATTTTTTTTCGCACCAGTTCAGAGTTATGTTCACATGCCATTTACTTTCAAAATTACTCTGCACCCAGAGTTTCTACTTCCATTTTTGGCACCCAACCCTCTTCCTCAACCGGGAGTTACTGGCTATCACCTACAGCACTGCTCTCAGCCTTGAGGCACCTACTTTACTTGTGCAGCTCCTCTGTCTACTCACTCTCTACCACTCTCACATCCAACCTGAGAATCCTGTGACTAGGTCTTAATCTAATCTTGAAGTAGTCAAGTGTTCCGGTCTTTCTCTACATGTGGTTCGTAATGCTTGACAGTCAAATACACTCAGGCACTATTAGAAACTGGTATCAAAACACTAAGAAAAGTAACTAGTTTTATTAAGAACTGAAACTGCTGCTTGCTTCTTGTTTGCTCTTGACAACCCACTGGTTAAGGGTGTGTATGTGCATGCCCCTTGTCTGCACGGTTATAATGTTTAGTATTTACCAAGTTTTGAGACAACGATGGCGCCACTGACAGGGACTGTCCTTTGTGAAGAATTCTAGCTTTCCCATGGTGCAGAGCACAGAGGGCTGTGGAGGCGACCACATCCTGGCCCAGCCTCTTGAGTGTAATACCTGATCTCTCTGTGGCTTTCTTGGTTCTTGTATCTATAAAGTACCTCACTGCATGGTTGAGGGTTAAATGAAATAATACACATCAAACACACACAACAGGATCTAGTGCCCTGGAAGTGCTCAGTGAGCACCAGTGGCTGCATCATGGCTCATCTCACTACTAGGACAGCCTCAAACCTTCCTCCAGCAACAGTTTCCACAGCTCACTGGGGCCAGTGGGAAAAACTGCATTTGAATTCCCTCTCTATGCTACTACTTATCTAGCCACGCATTACTTGTCTAGGCCTTGAAGATGCCAATAGACGTCTCTTGATTTTACCTTTCCACTTAAGATACATGCTTGAACTGGTTTTTTATAAAAATGCAAAAAAAAATTTTTTTTTCCTTTGGCTTCAAATTTACGGTTTTCCCCTTGAGCATCTGATCTTAACTTTCTTCAAAGATTAGCTGCAATCTTAGAGTGTTAAGAAGAGCTCCTCGCCTGCTCTAAGCTTACAGCATATGTGCTGACAGCTCATTCAGCCCTTGCCTCCCACCCAGCGCGAGGAGAAGCAAGGAGCACATCTCTGCCTCCTCAGAATGCAGCACAATGCCCAGCACTATAGAGGTTCCAGAAATACGTGTCTGATCTTCTTGCACCATCCTCAGCACATGGATTTAATCTTAGCATCCACTACTGTACTTTTTTTTTTGGTACCGGGGATCAAACTCACAACCTCGTGCCTGCCAGGCAGGTGCTTACGCCACTGAGATAAATCCCCTGCCCACTACTGTACTTCTGTATGCAGTGAGAATGACTTGCTTCATGGTATTTTTTTTTTAACTGGGGTTCTATGGCTCTGATAGGATGATAGTCTCAGAGTGAGGATATTCACTTTACAGAAAGGTACTATCCCAAAAGTTTCTTGTAAACTGCTTGTTTGAAACAGAACTTTGTATGGTATTTCAACATAATTAAAATACTCTCTCTCTGATAAGGAATATGGAACAACATTATGAAAAGAACAAAGACAATAAAGTAAAGAGGGAGCTGGGGGTGGAGCTATACTCGGATGCTTATTTCCTAGGGCTGTGCCGGCAGGTTATCCTTTCCTTCAGATCAGAGACTCAGTTCTATCTAGTGATCCACTGTGGAACTCCCATCACACTGGAACATAATGAAATGTGTTCTCTTCAAATTCTTGTTCCTTGAATTTTTCTAGGTAACACATATGAATTTCATACAAAAACCTTAAAAAATTTCAGCCTCTGGGTTAATGAAATGGGAGAAGTCTTACCTGTGGAAAGGCAGCTTGTCAACTGTGTTGATAATTTTTAAACTGTATATTAAGTGAATAAAGCTCTCCAGATGACACAGGACCACAAATAATTCTGTACTCCTGAGCAGATAAGCCCAAGGCAATGTAGGTAGAAGAGCTTACTTCCATATTATCCTGTCCAGACCTCCTAGGCTGTGGTCTCTAGACCAAGGGTACCAGCACAACCAGAAGAGTGAGCTTCACCTTAGGCAGAACAGGCAAAAAGTTAGCATGGCTTATGTAGCTGAGTTTGTATGATGTGATGATAACAAAATGGAGAGCTAAAAGTTGAGATATGCCTCAGGGTGTGGTCACACATGGCTGTAGTCCCAGCACTCTGGGAGGCTGAGGCAGAAGGATCACAAGGTTGAGTCCAGGTTGGGTAATTTAGCACTTTAGTGAGACCTTATCTCAAAAAGGGATGGGGATGTAGCTCACTGCAAAGGCCCGAGGTGCAATCCCTAGTACCACCAAAACAAAAACAAAAAAACCCAGAGGTGTACCTATGTCATTTATCAAGAGGGCTAAAATAACATATACTAAGAAAATAAAAAAATCCCTAATAATTACAAAGGATTTATACTGCCTCTATATCTTTTGGCAGGAAAACAGTAGATGAACTATGCCAATTACAATGGCTGCCATCAATAATAGAATTTTGAAGACATACGGCTTTTCAGATGATTTATATGACAAGTCTAGATGCCATCTACTTGTCAGCTGCCTATATGGGGCTTAGAATGTGGTTCTGTTTTGTTTCAGATAGCATATCTATTGAAGAGTTTTATACAATACTTCGCTATTATTTTATAGAACTAGGACTCTATTAGAACAGCCACACTCAGGCCTGCAGTTCCACCCCACTGCCTGCCCCCGAAGAACAAAGCACCTGCTTAAACATTTCAATTCTCAATTTTTAGTTTCTGAGACTGAGAGAATCTTGAATACGATATTTCACTCATGTTTAAGTAGCCAATAGAAGAAGTTTAAAAGTTATGTCTAGGTTTTGCAAATGTAATATCCAGAAAAGAGTGTTTCCAAGAACATCAAGTGTAGTCCATGATTATTAGAAGAATCCTACCTAATATGAAAAGCTCCCTGGGAATGGGAGATAGCAATACTCTTACACATTGTACATTTACAACAAAAGAAATGAGAGTTTAAAGTGAAGAAATTCTGGTTTGTTCATACCTGCTAACACATCAGATTCAACTATACAGTTCAATGACAGAATAATACAAATGTAAGTATGTTTTAACCCAGTGACTTTAACAGAACAGGAAACAACTGAAACTTTTCTTACCCCCTTTTGTAGTCCAATATATGCAGAATATACAAAAATATAATTTACTTTAGATTTTAATGCCTGCTTTAATTCAATACAAATCTAGTTTTCTATTAGCCAGATCTAAAATGCTGAGGGATGTTGATTTCATACACTGCTTTTCAGATTAAAAAAAATATATATATATATATCACCTGAAGGAGATAGAAGTTGGCTTTATTAATTACGAAGTCATTCACTGGCACTGACTCACAATCATACATGCCCAATAATACAGCATGACAAACTGGTATTAGAACAGTCTAGAATGGATGCATTTCGACATATTTCGATTTAAAATGCCAATAAATAAGACACCTTTCAGCTTCAAAACAAAAGGGTATGCATGAATCACTTAAAAACAAACTGGCAGTAAGGCTGAAAATACTATACCATTTTCTTTGTTAGAGAAAATATTACTGTTTCCTATTTGGAACATTATGTATTTTTTTTTTCAGTGCAAACTGAGCACTCATGGAATAAAAGGTGGTGTCTGACAGTTCCCTGCCCTGCCTCTTACCAGCTCTATGACCTCAGACTGTCACTGTAAGCCTGTCTGTAAATGTCTCTCAGTACCTGCCCTCATTTTGGGAAGACCAACTATGGTAAGAGCTTACAGCAGAGCCTGGCACATAGTACATCTGTGCCTGGGCTCTTCCTGGGGTTGTACTGATATAATTCCTTTAGAGGGGACAATCATTTCTAGTACTTGAAGTGTTAGGGTACTACCCTACCTTCCTTTTTTCTCTAGAATCCCTCATCCTTTGGGAGAAATAAAGTCTGTCGTAGGAACACTGTAATTTACTCTGATAACATTCCACTCCACTCCTCTCGTAGGACAGAAGCAAAGCTGCTCAGAAGACTGACCTTGGTACTGGAGTGTGCCCTAAGTTATCTTCTGGTATATATTCCTGTCCATCCCTACAAACTTAAGCATGGATGTTAAATCTTCCCATGGTATTTACAGGAAAAGCTGATCATCTGTGCTCCAGGGTCACTGGCTGCCCACCTGCCTCCCTTTTAAAATAAGGTAAAAGTAGTACTCAATCTTTTTCTAAGTAAGAACCATTCAGGACTTAAATATCACCATTCACTTGGATATGTGAAATTAAAAATGGTATCTTTATGAACAATCTTACCTAACCAAAATTCACCTCTTTACAGAGAGTGTCAGACACATCTTATTTCTCAGACTTTTGTTGTAAATCTGTTGAATGTTTTGTTTTGTATAACTGGGTAAAACTTTTCAAAGAATATTGAATCTCTCCAAACAATATTGGTTTTCTATGTCTTCAAAACAGTTCATTTAATTTTCAACATAGAATAAAAGTACCCAACACATCCTACAATTTGACAACACTGGTGCCTCAAGAGCTCATCAAAGGCAAGATCTGAATAACAGCATGTACTTGCTAAGGTCAGAGTTTGAAAAGAAACAATGTCATTTAAATCTCAGTTCCTGGAACTCTCCTAAAGATAAACTGAACCTAAGTGCCCATTTTTCACAGTACTTATCTACTATATCTTTATTTCACTGATAATTTCTAGGCAAGTCAAGGTTAATTTTAAGATTCTTTTGTTCAAAGGCCTGGAATTTGAAAGGGGCCACATAATGTATTAAAAATACAAGTAAAAGTAATGCCATTACTACATTGAGCTTTGTAGCATTATAAACACTGATGTTTCCTGATTAGGCCACATCTTGACACTTCAAAGACATCTTATAAATGACAGGAACATGTTCAGCACCCTGAACAGTTCCTTAGGGACAGATATCAAGTCCTTTACATTCTTGTGTTTTCTTCTCTACTATCTGGTTCACTCCTCTCCTGTACTACAGAAGCCCGAGGTAATTAATCCAAGCAATCTCATTTTCTTTTGTGTAGGAACAGATTCAGAATAGGTTCATAACTTAATTCAGTATAATGAGATATGAGTGTACGCATACTACTTACTTCTGGGGCTTTTGGAGAAGGTTGTCATGCTTCCAAGAAAAAGCCACAAGATCACTGTGTGTAGCATGAAGCCAATACCATGGAGGTATCTGGTCCTTACTGAGACGGCTAGGTGATAAAACCTAATTCTGAAACACGTCCTACTGCTAACCTTCTGGTTGTGTGGAGCACTTCATTTTGCTTCTTTTCAGCCTGTCTTGGCTCGGGTTTTCTGCTACAAGCAACAAATATTCTGATGTGGTGGTGCATCAGCTGCTAGGAGTTAAGCATCAACTACAACTTAAAACAGAAACTATGGCATTTCTACTGTGGAGGAGGGTTTCTATTTCCTTCAAGTGGTTACCCTAACAGTATGCAAATCTTTGATTTATACATAATCAAACCCTAAAGGAAACATTTCTCCAATATCATTTAGTGAGTCATATTTTATTTCAAAGTCTTCTTTGGTTCATGTGTAGACAAGCCAAGTCCTTTTGAAACTCAGTGTCATTCACCTTGACCAGCTAGTGCTGCAAAACAGATGTTTCTCTAGCAAATGTTGGGCTTATGATAAACTGTAGTATTTCTACATGCGGGCTTTTGGGCTTATTTGAAAAAAAAAAAGGGAAAGGGTCTTTTCTGATTCACATTTAGAATTTTTATAGAAGTAATTTTATATTAGCATTTTTGCTTTTCTTTCTTAATTTCTCTCAATTTACTTTCTTATTTTTGGTACAGGGAATCAAACTCAGGACTTTGCGCTTGCCAGGCAGGTGCTGCACCCCTGAGCTATCTCTCTGGTCCGGAATTAACTTTAAAAACTTCTTTATTAAAAAAAAGCTACTATAAACAAATGAATGTAGGTAAACCATACAAGAAAAAAATAGTACAACAATTTGATTTCATTTTGGTGCACTATATAGTTATTTACCACATGATGAGATTTTTTTTGATCAGTAACAAGCTGCATATGTAATGGTAGTTCCTTGAGATTACACTGCCTAATGAAATCACAGCCATCTTGGTGTATGCATATTCTAAAATATTTCTGTGATACAAAACTGCCTACTGATGAATTTCTTGGCAAACACCCCTATCACAAGGTGATGCATGAATTAACATCTTTCCAGCCCTTTTTGTTTTCAAGGTGTATGTGATACACATACACAATTCACACACAGACACCATTAAAGAGTAACTTGTGTTTCCAAATTTCGAATGTTGAAACCCTATTCCTAATGTGATTGTATTTGGAGATAGATCCTTTAAAAATGTAATTGTAGTTCAATGAGATCACAAAGTAAGGTCTTAATCAATATGACCAGTGTCTTATGAGACATGGAAGAAGAAATACCAGGATGTTCACATACCCAGTAAAAGCCACAAGAAGACATAACGAAAAGAAAGCAAGCCATAGAGAGGCCTCCAGAGAATCCAGCCCTACCAACACTGTGAACTTGGCCTTGTGTCCTACAGAACTGTGATAGAATATATTTTTGTTGTATAAGCTGCACAGCGTATGTTAATTTTGTTTTACGGTAGCTCTAGCAGACAAAGGAATATGCACACGCACACACGTGCACACACACACACACACCATTTGCCTTGAAAAAAATCTACAAGCAGTACAATAACACTATTTTATAATTTGTTTTTTCATGCATTTTCCATTCATGTCAACAAAGATTCTTGAAATACTTTACAGATACATATTACTTGATTAGACATTTAAAAAGCCTGTTGTTTTCAGATATTTGTTTCTACATAAACGTTTAAATGGATGTGCTTATAACAAATGATAATGCTTTTCTAGGCTAAATTCCAGTAAGTCAAACTGCTGGATCAAAGAATATAAACATCTAAACAGTCTTTTGCTACATATGGTAAACTGCCTCTCAGAAAAGTCAATTTAAATACACAAAACAAATGGATGATAGTGCTTTCTATTTCACATGTTTACTAATGCCTGATACAGTAAGTTTTTTTTCCCAGTTTTAGGGATTAAACTCGGGGTCTTCACACCGAGCTGTATGCCCAGACCATTTTTATAATTTTGAGACGGTCTCTCCCTAAAATACTCTGGCTGCTCAGGCTAGGATCACACTTTCTGTCTTCCAGCCTCAGCTTCCAGAGTGTTGGGGTCACAGGTGTGCCACCACCACCTCCAACTTTCATACTATATTTTTTAGAACGTTGTCAAAGCATATCATTTTATTTTTAATGATTTTAGTTAGATAAAACAAATTTATGGGCTATATAGACTGGTACTCTTTGCCTATTTAAAAATACAATTAGTTATGTTCCTATGGCTTTGTTAGAGTGCTATAGTAAAGACATTTACCATCTGTCATGCTGTAAATATTTTAATTTTGTTGCCTGGCCAACAGTAAGTTTATTCTGTTGGATTTGCTGCTCTGTGAATGCAGTTTTATTTCTTTTATCCATTTAATGACCTATCCATTTGACAGGTCACTTACTCCCTTCCAGTCAATTTGTAAATCTCCTTTTTAATTATAGATTATTACTCAGGAGGCTGAGGTAGGAGGAGCGTTGTGAGTTCGAGGCCGGCTTGGGCTGCAACGTGAGCGCAAGGCCGGCCTAAGCTACATAGTGCGACCCTGCCTCAAAAAACCAGGGCTGGGAGTTTGGCTCAGTGCCTTAAGTGCCTGCCCTGGCAGGCGCGAGGTTGTGAGTTCAATCCCCGATGCCGCAAAAAAAAAAAAAATTATAGATTATTAATTTTTTGAACACTGTGCTGAAAATATTTTTTATAAATCCATTATCTACTGCCTTTATTTATTGCATCTTTTCCAATACATGTGTTTATATATCTCTTTAAGAAAGTATCTCTTTGCGTTATACCTTGTTGATTCCTAGTCTTGGCTCCTCTGGTCCTATACTATATGTATTTTACATTTCTCTACAAGATGAAAAACATAGTTGTTCTTTTTAACTTTGCAATCCGGCTCTACCTTCCTCAAAATAGATAATAAGCTTTGCAGATACTTTTATTAAGTAAGTCCCCCGTTTTCCTCAACTGTAATGAAATACCAAGTTGGTCATACAGTAAATTCTCAAGCATGTACGCATCCACTCTCCTTTCTTCTATTCCCCTTACCTGTATTTATTTCTGCTTCAAGACCACACTGATTTCCTTAATGCCTTAATATAGAGTAAAGCAAGTATGTCTGTATGCTCTTTTTCATAGTATAATTTTCCTGGGCAACTATTTTGCAATAGAAACTCTTTTAAGAGTTTAATTCAATTTCAAAACAAATACTACATGCCCTTTCTAAAAAAAAGAAGAAAAAATACAGGAAACCAAGAGTAAATAGAGGATTTCAAAGGAGTATGAGAACATGAACCTGTACCTATCCATGTGACAAAACTGCATGAGAGATTTGCACATTATATATACACAATGGATTATGTATGTGCATACATATTGTCTCATAATGATTTGATAAATATTTGTGTTCAATTCAAAATCATGTTAAATATCATTAAATTTTGCCTATTTTTTCCATAGAAATGTAAACTGCTTTCACTAGATATGGCAAATTTTGCCAATCTTATAGTTATATTTGTGTGCAAGTTTTTCCTCAATTCCATGGATATTTCAATATAAATTATGAAATAAAAATGGACAGCAATAAATGAAACAATGTGTTACGGAAGGGGAAAGGACATGGGTACAACTTCCAAACTGTTTTCATTTCCAGGACCTATTAAACTTAACTGCCACTTAAACTTTGTGCCTGTATATTCTATATTACTGATGACATGGACTTTTTTATTCTACACTTTCAAAAATTCCTATGCTTTGTTTTTACTGTCATTTTTCGAAAGAAAAAATTGTGCGAACATGAGAAGACAATTAAAATTCAGTATAAAAACAAAGGCAGTAACAAAGTATACTTTTTTACCTTATGGTTGGCCTCAACAAATTTGTTTAGATGTTGCTAAAGCACCTGGGACATGGATAAATAACATTAAAAAAAAAAACTAGGAGCATAAAAGGGAAAGAAAATACTCAAAAGGAAAGAACACCTGGGATGGGGAAAGGAGAAAAGGAAGAACGGAAAAGATATGTGTATATATATATATATATATATATATACATATATATATGTGTATATATATATACACACATATATATATACATATACAAGACAGATAACTATACTAATCTGTGTATATATATATATACATATACAAGACAGATAACTATACTAATCTGTTAGTTCATCAAAAAGAACAGTTTATGTTTTCATTATTTGATTGTTTGATCATTTTTTATACCTAAATCTTATAACCTGAATACTTCTGAGATAACAATATGTAATATATTAACTAGTGTTAATTTCCTTTTTTTAAAAAAAATTCTATATCGTTTCTATCCTTTTTTCTGTTGTGCGTTTTAAACAAAACAAAACAAAACCTACAAGCACATTCATAATCTGCCTGGTTTTTGAAATAAATGAGACCAGAGACAGCATATTATTATAGTGTCTATGCTTTGATGTGAGGACCGACGCTGACTGACGATGGACTTGGATGTGAGAGTGCCTATTAAATATGAACCAGCTATCACTCATTCAATAAGTTATGTATCCACCACCATACCAGACAGAGCTGTAGACAAATCTTTGAACCAATCAAATATCTCTGCCTTTACAGAGTTTATCAAGGTTCAGAGTGAGTAAATATCATACCAACCCTTGAGATCTCATTGCTCTTAACAGGTATAGAAACTGAGCCACAGAAAAACTAAGTCACTTGCTGATGATCACAGTGACCTAGTGGTCAATTTTATCTAAATCCTCTCTACTACAGGATTCTACATTCTGAGAGTTGTATAATAAAAACAGGAGCCAAAGGGTCAGACTGACTTGGTTTTGTACCCATCATCAGTGACCTTCTGCAGTCATTTAATTTCCCTGGGCCTCTGGCTCCTCTTTTTGCAAAATGGGAACAATGTTTCCCTCGAAGGGCTAGAGAAAACAAAAGGCATTTGTCAGATAGTTTGTAAGGGCAGATTAAGTTAAGCTCTATATTGTTAAAGTCTTCTATTTGTACAGAATTTCTTTATCTCTGTTTCTTTTAACCTTGTACTATATTTTCATCTTTAAATACATCATGCATATGTTGTGATTAACAGCCTTGCAGTAATTTTACAGGAATTGAAGCTTATGTAAATTTTTATCATCCATTCCTGGTAATTCATCAGTTTACCAAACAAGAAGGTAGCCCTACCATTTATTTTGTTGAGATCACCTAAACTACACCAGAATGTGTACATTACAATCTTGTGAACCTAACAAAAACAGTTAATGGTAATAATGGTATGATTTAAAACTGTAAAAATATGTCCTAAATCTAAATCTAATGTTACTACCCCACCATCTTTCATTGGTTATGTGATTTTGCATATGATGCAGACTGTTCTCTGCAACTTCATTCTTTTCTCCTTTGGGAAGAGACGTAAATTTGGTAAAAGATGAAGTTTTGTTAATGAGACGGGGGTAAGCTCTTGTCTTCAGCGACAAGATGACAAGACAGCAGAAGGAAAATGTCTCTGATCTTAAATGGGTTTTGTCTTTCTGTACCCCTGGGTTCCGTAGTGGGCGCCACTGTGATCCTATGGCAGCTGCCAAACTGCTTAGACTGCGTCACACCTTTGAACCTAGCCTTCTCTTCAAATGACCCAGGAATTGAGCTGTGTTGTTTTCAAACACTTGGAAATCAGAATTCCTGTTCAAAACAGTTGGCCTCAGCCTGACTGAGAACTGTGAACCTCATTAAGACAAGATTTTCTGGATCAACCAAGACTGATTCAAGCGTGGCTGTAGACATTCTGAAATAGAGGCTATTAATCCAAAAGCCCCTCTCACTGATGAAAGGCATGTGGAGAGAAATACCTGCCTATTCTGAAGACTGCTTCCAATTCATACTACCCTACCCAAATGGCCAAATTTACTACTCCACTACACTTCATGGCCTTTGTACCTATTAGTGGAAATAGTCATAATTCCCTCCTACTTATCCTTGTAGTTTACAGGCCTCACTACAACAAAGAGAAGTGTTGTTGGTGGTGGTAAAGGATACACATCAATCCAGAGATTATTCCAAATGTCAGAGAATTCTCAAATGCAGGCCTCCTGTATGTCCAGCTCTTCACTGTGCAAAGGCTGCCACCACAACTGTGGCAAAAAGATAATCTGATGGCACTGGTAACTTTTCTACTGATAGGAGAACAAATCGGGTTATGTGCAGCTCGACACCAAGACTGCCAAGCCTCCCATTCTTCCAAAATGGCCAAAAAAGCCAGACATGGAGGTGTACTCTTTTAATCCCAGCACTTGGGAGGCTGAGATAGGTGGAGCACTGTAAGTTCAAGGTTGGCTCGAGCTACAATGCAAGCGCAAGGCCAGCCTGAGCTACATTGTGCGATCCTGTCTCAAAAAACTACGGCCAGGAGTTTGGCTCAGTGGCTTAAGTGCCTACCTGGCAGGTGCAAAGTTGTGAGTTCGATCCCTGGTGCCACCAAAAAAAAAAAAAAAAAAGGCAAAAGAACAATAGGCTCTATTCTTCACAGAGTGTATAAAGTATCTTTTGAAGTTAAAAAAAATAAAAAGAAAAATTACTTCTGGCCAAAATAGCTTATAGGTTTTGCTTTTATTCCATTTCTTTCCTTATTTCAGACAGATGTTAACATTACACAAAATTGGATACCAACCCAAGCATTCTAATCCTTTTTAAATGATCAGAATACCATACAGGGGACAGTCTCTATTTGTAAACTTCCAGTTCTTGGTTTTGAACAGCTGTAGCTTAGCTTATGTTCTTCCAGAAAGCTCGTTTATTTGTTTTTGCATACCAATGAACCTAGAATCAATTGCTGATACAAGGAAGAACATTTTAGGTAACAATATCCTGTGTCTTTTATTTCTTAGACATGACTGGTTAAGGATCCTTTTAAACATTTTTCAAAATTTACCAAGCAGAAATTTCTATGTTGACAATATTCTCAAGGCAAATTCCCCCTAAAGCAGCAAGAGTATGGGCCAGTAGAGTTTTAAGGTGTAAGGATGATTTTTTTGTAAATTTTTTTCTTCAGAAAGTAGAGGCCAGAGCTGATAATCTAGCCCAAATGTTTACTAAATAACTGCTACATCTGAGTAGCAAAACAGTTAGAGCAGGGTTGAGGAACTGCTCAGTTGAGTATTAAGCACCTTTTTTTCTATGCAAATACTCATTAGGAGACAAGGAGTAGAGGGGAAAATGCTTCCATCTAGGAATCAGTTCCACTGACCTGACACGTCTTGATCATTTTTTACTACTATAATACTTTACTGTGGTCTGGTGACTTAACATACATTATTTCTCACAGTTTTGGGGCTGCAAAGTCCAATATCAAGGTACCAGTAGATCTGTATCTGGTTTACAGCTGGTTCTCTCTCCTTTCCCCACCCCATGTCTTTTCTTGTAAGGGCACTAATCTCATTCATGAAGGGTTCCTTCTTAAAAGTGGATTATTTCCAAAAGCCTTGGCTTCTAATACCACTTCATTGGGGGTTTAGGTATAAACATGAATTTTGGGGGGATACAAACATTCACAGCAACATAAAAGTCATTACCTTACTAACTGAGCTTCCTGATTACACTGTTACAAACACAAGAAAAGTTAACATCTGGATGAATAGCTACTCATCCTAAAATTCATGCTGGGTTAAATTAGATACATTAGGAATGAAACCAAGTATTTTTCAAGTGTTGAACAATGTCTCCCCAAAATTCATGCCCTCTAGAACTTCAGAATATCATCTTATTTAGAATAAGGTCTTTGAGATGAAAGGACAGAGATGAGATCACACTGGATCAGGGTATGCTCTAAATCGAGGATGTTTCTGAAGAGATAGCAAAGGCTACATAGTCGATGTGGCCACATGAAGATGGAGGCAAAGGGAATTATGCGTGGACAAGCTGAAGGATCCTAGGGGCTACCAGTGTCTGGAAAAGGCACTCCCCGGGACCTTGGGAGGGGATAGAGACTGGCCAGCATCTTAATTCCAGACTTCTACCTTCCAGAACTATGTGAAAATTAATTTTCCACTGTTTTAAGCAACCAAGTTTGTGATAGTTTTTTATGGTAGCCTAGAAAACTAATACAGTACACATTAAATACAGAATATCAAGGATTACTTTTTTGGGTAGTCTTGAATCTGGGGAAGGAAATTTCTAAAATTTTACTACAGTTTTGGGTTACAAAACAGTATTTTGAGAAGAGCAAGATCACTTATTAGCAGCAACAGTCACCCAGAAAACAGACACTTTTTATTTTCCAAATTTACCTCAAGGTGAACTGCAAGTTCCTATGAAAAATGTGGAGCCACCACTTTTTAAGCGATTACAGAGCTTAAGCAAAGCTCTGCTCCTTAACTGAGGAAAAGAGGTCAAGGTTCTTAACCTCTGGGCAGCCTCGGGATCACCTGGAGAGGTGGATTAAAATGAGGAATCCTAAGTATCACCCCCAGAGAGTCTTACTTGGCCAGGATCAAGGAATCATCTTTTTTTCAGAACCAGAAACTGAACTCAGGACTTCGCGCTTGCCAGACAGGCGCTATGCCGCTGAGCTATAACCCCTCTCCCCAAGGAATCATCTTTAGTAAGTGATCAATGAATGCTGCTGACTCAAATTATTTTAAAATTTATTTAAATTGAAAACATTTGATGCTGTAATTCATATGACAGTGGATTACTCAATTATAATTGCAACCAGCTGCTAAAGGTTGTACTCACACACTTGGTGATCTGATTAGAGTATGGAGAGTATATTCTCACTTTGGGGCATGGGAGAGGGATTTTTGCTAGGCAGGATTTTGATAACTAGGACACCAAGAGGGCAAAATGACTGGGTTTGGAAAGAAAAAAGTATAAAAGGGAAGAAAGCAAAGACAAGCTCTGTTGCCTTGCCGTTTTGCCTGAGGAATCTGGTAGCTTCTAAATTTAGTACTGAAAATAATTTCTTGCTGCATTTCGTATGCCTAGCTTATTAATGGTAGTTATCCTAGGCTAGACTGAAAAGGGTAAATTTCCTGACCTCTAATTCAACCCAGTTTCTCAGTAACCCCCATCATTTACACAATGGGAAAAGACTACTAGGAAATAAATAGGTACACAATATTTTTTGTTGGTGCTAGAATATCTAACAAAGTTTCATGTTTGTAGAAACCTTGATACATGGGATATCAACAGGAGTCAGAGAGAAGGTGAAAAGTCTGGTGATCTGGAGCCTGAATGCTTAGAGAAGCATGTGTGGCTCAGACTTTCAGCCAGGTGAAAGTAGGTTCATACCACCGCCTTTTCACCACCAGCATTCACTCAGGTAAGGTGATACTTAATGCTTTTTCCCCTAGTGCCTAAAAACTAGTATTACCATAAAAGGTGCCATGGGTGGTGGATGGCATGCCTGTAATCCCAGCACTGGGGAAGCTGAAGCAGGAGGATCACCAAGAATTTGAGGCCAGTCTGAGCTATGTAGTAAGTTCAAAACCAGCCTGGAATACACAGTGAAACTGCCTCAAAAAAAAAAAAAAAAAAAAAAAAGTTAATGTATGATCAAAACCAATGTTTCTCAATCTTTATCCTATTCCTAACAGTTCACTAGGGCAAAGATATCAGTCAGGAATTAGGTAAGGAAGCATGTCTGAGATACTTTAACCCAAAGCAGTAAGCAGAATATTTCTGGTCTTCCCAATTGCACTTACCTAAAATAACACCAACAAGCTATATGCTTATGCAATGATAGCAGTTGTTACCAGCTCATGGTACTGAAGGTCTTAACTGCTACAATAGAGACCAAAAACTCACATAGTTTGAAAAGGAAAACTAAAACTGTCTTTATTCACAATCAATATGATACTGTAGGAAAAACAAAACTTTAAAGAGAAATTTACTTCTATGTATTAGCGATGGTTAGTCAATGAAATTTTAAAGAACACCATGTATGATTTTAAATTTGAGGAAAACTTGGTAATAAATTTAACCAAATATTTGCAAAGCTACTAACTACCAAGCATTGCTGAGAGGAATTAAAGATCTAAATAGAGAGAAAAATCATTTTTCCTCCAAAAGATCTACAGATTCAAAGCAAGCCTAATCCACACTCCATGTGCTTATTTGCAGAAATCAAACTGACTCTAAAATTTACCAAGATATACAAAGGAACCACAATAATAAAACAATTTTGAAAAAGAACAAAGCTGGAGGTTTGGCCTTAGCTGATTTGGGGACTCATACATTTCAGTAATCAAGACAGTGTGGTACTGGAGAAAGGTATAGATCAATGGAACAAAACAGAGTCTACAAACAGACTCACTTTTATGGCCAAACCATTTTCAACAAAGTTGCATGAATAATTTAAAGGAGAAACAACTGGAACAACTGGATATTGATAACTATCTATATGCAATGGTAAATAAATTTTGATGCTTACTTCACACCACACACAAAATTTAACTGAGTATGGATCATAAATCTAAACTTAAAGGCTGAAAATTCTAAAAAGTCTAGAAGAAAACATCTTTATGACTTGGACTAGGCAACAATATATTAGACAATAAACACAAACAAAGAAAAATGGAGAAACCATACTTCCATCAAACTTAAATACCTTAACTCTTATAATACAGTACTACTGAAATGGAAAGGCCAAGCCCAATTGGAGAACATGCATAAGCCATATGTATCATAAATTACTTACATCTAAAATATATAAGAATCTCTTGTAACTTAATCATAAGACAATCCACATTTTACAAATAAGTAAAATTGGAATAAATGTATTACTAAAAAGGTATATGAAAGATAAATTCCGGAAAAAATATTTAGATTAAGGCTTTTAGTTACTAGGGAAATATAACCAAAAAGTCACATTTCTATTAACTAGAATAGCTAGAATCAAGAAGACTATTGCAGGTTTTGGTGAAGATGGTAAACACCTGGAATCTCAAGCACTGCTAACTGAAAGATCAGGGTGTAGAGGTATAGTGATGAGCCTAAGTCTGGCAGTGGCCCGGCAGGCACACTCCTAGCTACACAACAAAGAAACATACTCATACAAATTCTGTTGGCATTTGCAGTTTTATACATAATATCCTAAACCCAGAAACAACTCAAATGTTTATCAGTCCATAAAAAGGTAAACAGATTGTGGTGTATTTCACACAGTGGAATACCTTTGAGGAATCAATTATTGATATATACAATATGGATGGAATTTTAAAACATGCTAATGGAGAGAAGGCTACATTTTACATAATTCCATTCACATAAAAACCTACAAAAGGCAAAATAAGCCCAGTGGTGACCAGAGTTCAGGTGAGGGGCTTAATTATGGAGGGACATGTGAGAGAACTCTTGGAGGAGATCTATATTCTGACTATGGTGCTAAATTCTGTGACTCTGTACATCTACCAAAACACAACTAATTGTACACCCACAATGAGCACATTTTCACAGCAATTAAATTCTAAAAGCTATTTTTTAAAGCTTCTCAAATATTTGCCCTAGAAAACACTTGAAGTGATACAGTATCCCAAATCTGTAATATGTGCAATAGTCTAAATAGTTTTATGAAAAACTGCTTGGGTTCTCAAACTAAAATGTTAGAAAACAAAGAAAACTTTGAAACATATCCAAAAGTTATTCATATTTATTATTTTTAATGGATTTTTTTGTATTAGCATTTTACTGGAAATAGTATTTTCCTATTCATTTAAGAAAATATTCACAAGTTCTGCAATACAGTTTTGCATTGTTTTTCCCTTTCTCAGCTAATGTACAATATAATTCCCTAATTAAGTGGCTACCCTTAAATTCAACCTGACATTTTACAATTTTGACCATCTTAATTTCTTTCAGTCATATAGTTACCATGTTTTCTCATACTATCTAGAAAGGAAAAGGCTTTTCAACATACTACCTTTGAGGAATAAATAATTCCGTTAGAATTGACATAGAGATAAAAATAAGAAAGGTGAGAAACCATGTGCCTTGATCAGTATTTTAGAAGCCAGTAACTGATTTATTAGATTACCACACTGGAAGTAGGGTTTCAGGTTTATCAAACAAAGCACACACATTCCTCTTGTAGCCTGCAATGTCTTCTATGGATTCACAGCAAATATTACAATATGGTATTCATCCATTCAGGAATTCAGAGTAGGAAGATACACTGTTGCTTTTTTAATCAATACTATGATCCAGAAATTCCTAGCACATTTACAAAGTAATGTAACATAATCTACTGCAAACTTCCCCTGCTAAATATACTACCTCTCCCACTACTGTCCAAAACAACATTCCGTTCACATAGTACAGAGGCATTCCCCATCTACTAACTATGCACTAAGGTGGTGTGTGTGGCTGCTTGTCACCTTTGTGTGGGTTTTAATGGCTTCTGAGCAACTGTGTACAAGGCTAGCTCAGTGCACCACTACTCTCCTCCCGTCTGGTGCCCCTCTGCATTTCCAAAGCAGAGAAAGGCCTAGTTTAGTTCTTCACACAAGTTGATCAGCTGATTACACTCTGAGATGCACAGATTTAGAGTCTTAGTACATAACCAGAAAGTAATCTGATAGTCTTCTTGCATTTTTAATACCATATAATTTACCTTTCCCAGATAAATTCTTTATCACAGACTCACAAAGCAATGAAGCCAAACTGCACTCGGATGCCCAGCACCCGAAGCCTTATTCCCTGTCAGTTACACAGCACGTATTTACCTAACCATCTGGCAGCCCCAGAAACTCACTGGAGCCTATTAGCCACACATTTTGTATAATTATTTGAGGTAGTGGGACTGGAGATGAGGCTAATGGGGATGCTAAGTGTGACCATTAGACAGAAACAGGCCCTTTGGAACACTCATCAATTGTATTTCTTAGTCCTTCCTGTGTTTCATCTGCCTAGACTAGAGGATTTTCATGGTTTTGCTTTTCTCTCAACCCTCTAATACTGCCTCACTATTCTTCATCCTATTCTGCCAAGAAAATAAGCGGCAAGAAACTTCCATAAACTCTTACCACCTTATCTACCCACCCCTACTATCATGCAAGGGCATACAGTTCGCCTTTTCTTCGTCATATGCACAGCTGGCCCACATTCACATTTAGGGTCAATCCTCCACTTACGTGCTCCCTCTTGTCACTGCCTGTTGACTCCATGAGTCTCCCCTCGCAACTGCCCTTTGGTCAATCCTGCTGTCTCGCCCAGCAGTGTGCTGGAACTTCTCCCATCGTTCTTCCTTGTCCCACATCTACTCCCAGCTATCACTCTTTTCTGTGCTCACTTACACAGCTGCACTTCTTGAGCTGTCCACACTGTCTTCAATCCTCTCATGAGTCCATGCCAATTAAGCCTAAACCCTCACTACTCCACCAAAACTTTTCTCATCAATGACCGGCACATTACTGAGGCCAGTGACTACCTCCAGGCTTTTTTTTTTTTTTTTTAAAGAGAATAAAATGAAACACAATAGAACAAAGCAGATCAGAAAAGAACAAAGCAAGCAACGCAGGACTTCAAAACAAGACAAAAGGAAATCAACAGTGGCTACCGTAATGTCTCGTTTTCTTCAAAATAGTTTCCATACCGTCACACACAATAAATTACAAATAAAACAAAATAGTATAAAACCAGTCAAAACAAAAGAATGAAAGCATTATGGGTCTTCAAAACCTGACTATAGGAAATCAACAATGGCTACCATAATGTCTCTTGTTCTCTTTGAAATAGCTGTCCAAGCCCTCACACATATTGAAATCAAATTATAGAAAACACACTAAAACCAATCAAAACAAAGAATAAAAGCATTATAGGACTTCAAAATAAGATGACAGGCAATCAGCAATGGCTACCATAATGTCTCATTTCTTCAGAATAGCTGTTCATACCATCATACATAATAAAATCGATCCTTATAAACCCTATAGGAGAAATTCTAGGCATGTATAAGCCTATACATGTACATCCATCCTTTCTGTATTAAAGGGAAAAATAAAACAAAACAAAAATCCAAGGAAAACAAGGAACAAAACAGACAACAGTAACAAAAAACTCAATAACAATACAGGGTTTCAAAACAAGGTGGTAGGAACATAAAAAAGGTTGTTATCTTGCATAGTTATCTTCAAAAGAGTTACTCAGATTACCAGATATAGACATGCAAAATTGATCTAATCCTAAGAATGTTAACCATTTTGTTCTAAGAACTAATAGAACTAGTAGTACAATCATCTTAGCTATCCTGTGTATATATACAGATTTATCTTTTTTCTTTTCCCTTCCTTTCTTCTTTCCCCTGAGTTATTTTTCCCTTTGAGCAGTTTCTTACCCTTCTACAGTCTTTATCAAAGATTTTGTATCTTACTCTTTCAGTTTCTTACGCTAGGGAGACAAAACAGTATTTACACATGTGAGTTTGATTTATTTCACTTATGAGCATGGTCTCAAGTCACATCCATTTACCTATAAAAGCTTCAATGGGATCCTTCTTTATAGCTGAGTAGTACTCCACTGTATAAAAATACCACATTTTTTTTTATCCATTCCTCAGTTGATGGGCATTTGGGTTGTTTCCAAGATTTAGCTATTGCAAATTGTGCTGCTATAAACATGGGTGCAAATATATCAGTGTAGTATGATGTTTTCAATTCATCCAGGAAAATGCCCAGTAGTGGAATCACTGGATCAAATGGGACTGCCAATCCTGGCTTTATGAGAAACTTCCAGACTGATTTCCACAGTGGGTGCACCAATCTACACTCCCATCAACAGTGCAGAAGAGTTCCTTTTTCCCCACAGCCTCTCCAGCATTTGTTATTGGTGTTTTTCTAGATTGTGGCTATTCTTTCTGGAGTGAGATGGAATCTCAGTGTTGTTTTAATTTGCATTTCTCTAATGACCAATGATGCTGAACATTTTTTCATGTATTGCCATTTGTATTTCTTCAGCTGAGAAGTGTGTATTCATCTCAGATGCCCATTTTTGGATTGGGTCTTTGAATTTCGAGGGGCTGATTTTTTAAAATTCTTTTGTATGTTCTAGATAGAAGTCCTTTGTCTGAGGGACAGTTGAGAAAGATTTTTTCTCAATTCGTGGGGTTTTTTTTCACTCTGTTGGAGATTTCTTTTGACATGCAAAAACTTTTTAATAAGACAAGATCCCAGGTGTTGATTCTAGGAACTATTTTCTATGCAGTTTGATTTTCGTTCATGAATTCTCTGCCTACCCCTATGTCTTCAAGATTTCTACCTGTTTTGTCTTCCAGCAGATGTAGTGTTTCTGCTTTAATATTTAGATCTTTGATCCATTTTGACTTTAGTTTAGTGCATGGTGACAGACATGGGTCTAGTATTAGTTTTTGGCATATGGAAATTCAGTTTTTCCAGCACCACTTATTAAAGATGCTATCTTTCTTCCAGTGAACATGTTTGGCCCCTTTGTCAAAGATAAGGTGGTCGAGTGTGTTTGTAGTTGTGGTTGTATCTTTCAATCTATTCCATTGATTTTCAGGTCTGTTTTTATTCCAATACCATGCTGATTTTATCACAGTAACTTTGTAGTGTAACTTCAAATCAGGGATTGTGATGCTTCCTACCTTGCCTTTGTTGCCCAGAATTGCCTTTGCTATTCTAAGTCTCTTCTGGTTCCAGGTGAATTTTACGAATGATTTCTCTAGATCTGTGAGTTATGCTAATGGTATTTTGATTGGGATTGCATTACATCTGTGTAACAATTTTGGGAGTATGGCCATTCTCACTATGTTGGTTCTTCTTATCCATGAACAAGGAATGTCTTTCCATTTTCTGAGATCCTCTTCGATTTCTTTTTTCAGAGTACTGTAATTTTCAGTGTATAAATCTTTTACTTTGTTAGATTGATTCCTAAGTATTTCATTTTTTGGATGCTGTTGTAAAGGGCGTGGTTTCCCTTATTTCTCTGTCAGTGACTTTGTTGTCTGTGTACAGGAATGCTCTTGATTTTTGAGTGTTGACTTTGTATCTAGCTATGCTGCTGAATTTGGTTATTATGTCTAGAAGTCTTTCAATGGAATTTTGTGGGTCTTCTAAGTAGAGTATCATGTCATCTGCAAATAATGATAATTTAACTTCTTCCTTTCCTATCCTTATTCCTTTTCTTTCTCTCTCTTACCTAGTTGCTCTGGCTAATGTTTCCAGAACTATATGGAATAGGAGTGGTGATAGTGGACAGCCTTGTCTTGTTTCTGATTTTGGAGTGAAAACTTTCAGTTTTTGACCATTTAATATGATGCTGGCTGTTGGTTTGTTATAGATGGCTTTTATCAAATGGAGGTAAAGACCATCTATTCTGATTTTCTGTAGGGTTTTTATCATGAATGACTATTGGGCTTTATCAAAAGCTTTTTCTGCATCTACTGAGATAATCATGCAAATCTTTGGCTTTATTTATATGGTGTATGACATTTATTGATTTGCATATGTTGAACCATCCCTGCATTTCTTGGGTGAATCCCACTTGGTTGTGGTATATAATCTTCTTGATGACTTGCTGCATTCTGTTCACCAGTATTTTATTGAGGCTTTCTGCATCTATGTTCACTAGGGAGATTGGCCTGTAGTTTTCTTTTCTGGTTGAGTCTTTCTCTAGTTTTGTTATGAGGGTAATACTTGCTTCCAGGAATGAGTTTGGGAGAACTGCTTCCCTTTCAATTTCATTGAAGAGTTTGAGGAGTGCTGGCATTAAGTCTTTCTTGAATTTCTTGTAGAATCCAGTCGTGAATTCATCAGGACCTGGGCTTTTCTTTGTTGGTAAGGTTCTAATTACATTTTCAACTTCATTAACTGAAATTGGGTTATTCAGCAGTTTTACATCTTCTTGATCCAGCTTTGGTAATTCGTATTTTTCTAGGAATCTGTTCGTTTCTTCTGTTATCAGACTTATGGGAGTAAAGGTTTCAAAGTGGGTATTGATGATCCTCTGTATTTCCATAGGGTCTGTATTGATTTTGCTCTTTTCATTCCTTATTGCATGAATTTGAGTTTTTTCTTTCCTTTTTAAATAAGGTTGGCTAGGGGCTTATCAATTTTATTGATTCTTTCAAAGAGCCAACTCTTTGATTTGTTAATTCTTTGCACTGTTTTCTTAGTCTCTATTGTGTTAATTTCTCCTCAGATCTTTATAATTTCCTCTCTTCTTTTGGCTTTGGGCTTGACTTGCTCTTCTTTTTCTAGATGTCTGAACTGTAGCATCAGGTTTTTTATTTTTGATAGTTCTGTTTTCCTGATGTGGGAATTCATTGCAATAAACTTCCCGCTGAGGACTGTTTTCATCACATCCCACAGGTTCCAGTAAGTCATGTTTGTATTTTTGTTTGCTTATAGATATGTTTAATTTCTTCTTTAATTTCCTCTGAGCCATTGATTGTTCAGGAGTGTATTATTTAACTTCCCTGTGACAAAGTTTTTGCAGTTTCTTTTGTCATTAATTTCCAGTTTCATAGCATTATGATCAGCTAATACGCATGGGATAATTTCAATTCTTTTGCATTTATTTAAGCATGCTCTATGGGTTAGTATACAGTCTATTTAGAGAATGTCCCATGTGAAACTGAGAAGAATGTACATTCTAATGTTGTTGGGTGGAACACGCCATACACGTCTACTAAGTTCTTTTGTTCACAAGTTTGATTCAGTTCTGTCATTTCTTTGCTGATTTTTTGACTAGCTGATGTCTCTCTGTGTCAATGGGGGGTTAAGGTCTCCCATTATAGTTGTGTTATTTCTTATTTGATTTTTCATTTCTATTAATATTTGTTTTATATAGCTGGGTGCTCCCATATTTGGTGCACATATATTTAGGATTGTTATGTCTTCCCCTTGAAAGTTTTCCCCTAACCAGTATGTAATGACCTTCTTTATCTCTTTTGGTCATTCTTGGTTTGGCATTCACACTGTCTGCAAACAGAATAGCTACCCCTGCTTTTTTTTGGGTACTTGTTACATGAAGTATTGTTTTGCATCCTTTGACCTTCAGTCTATGAATTTCCTTTTGGGTTAGATGAGTTTCTTGTGTACAGCATATGATCGGATGTTGTTTCTTGATCCATTCTGCCAGTCTATTTCTTTTAATTGGTAAATTGAGGCCATTTACATTAATGATTATAAGTGATATATATTAGCTTATTTTTGTCATGTCATCTTTCTGCTGTTGGTTCTTTACCCCTCTGTTTAATTGTTTGCCCTGCTTGGTGGTTTTTTCTGTTGGTGTTCTTGAAGTTGTGACTATTTTTATGTCTATCTAGAACATCTTTCAGTATTCTTTGCAGGGTTGGCTGGTGGTCATGAAGTTCTTCAGCTGTTCTTTGTCTTGAAAGTATGTTATTTCTCCATCGATTTTGAACGATAGTTTTGCAGGGTACATCAATCTGGGTTGGAAGTCATTTTCCTTTAGGATTTGAAATATGTCACTCCATGCTCTTCTTGACTTCATTGTTTGTACTGAGAAATCTGCTGTGATTCTGATGGGCTTTCCTTTATATGTGATTTCTTTTCTCTAATAGCTTTTAATATTCTGTTCACACGTTGAATTTCTGGTATATTGATTATTATATGTCTTGGTGTAGAGTTATTTGGTTAGGGCTAACTGGAGTTCTATGTGCTTCACTTATCTGTATGTCAGTTTCCTCTCCCATGTTTCCTCCAGGCTTTTTAAACCTGGTTTCCTGGCCACACAACTCTCTTAAGACTATTCTGAAGTCTCTGTCATGGACTACGTGGTTCTCAGATCTCTAATTCCTGGAGGGCCCAACACTGGGTCACACTCTTCTCTATCCATACCCATTTCCTGGTTGGTCTTTTTCAGTCTACTTTCACTCTGCTAACATGTAAGCACCACAGAAGCAGACATTTTTATTTGTTTTATTCACTTCTTCAACAAGCTCAGTAATTATGTTTATTAAATAAACTGAGTAAGTAGAAAAGGAAAAACTGAATGAAGCTGTGTGTGAGGTAGTTAGGCTTGGGATGTGACTAAGAATAGAGTCTGCAGCAGTAGAAGATATGTAATGAGAGGCTAGTTGGAGAGTAACTGTGATTAACAACCCTCTAGATTACAAGCCAGAAGGTGGCCAGAAGTCTTTCTTTTGCTCTCTGCAAGCATCAGACATTCTTTGTTAAGCCCCTTACATAGTGCAGCTCTGCCATTCCCTATCTGTCACTGCTGCATTACTGTAAAAAGGCTTGTGCTCTCGTGAGCTGTCAGGCAACCTGATATGACAATTTCAAATGATATACTGAGACACTGCAATCTCATGTGTATGGTGTTAACAGCAGGTCAAAGGAACTAACTGAGGATATCAGGCTAGCTACAGGATATCATGAGGGACTACGGTAGGTTTAATGAGCTAAATGAGTTTGATATATTCCCCTTTAACAATCCACCAGATGACTATTTTCCAGTTATGGCACATTTACATAATGCTATTTCTAAGCTGAAATTTTTTACTGAAATTCTGGAATGTAATCCCATGCTGTCTGTAGCAGCTTCCCCCGGTAACAAAAGAAACCCCATTAAATATGCTCCATTAAAAAACAGCCTCTTTATTATTTGAGGTACTACTACAGGAGCAGTTATTTCTCAATTCTCAAGAGTGTCTCTTAATAAAACCACTCGCCTCCTCAGTCTTTTCATTCACTGCTGTGTTTACTTGTTTATTTATTTATTTATTTATTTTCTGGCTCTATCCATAAGACACATAGGAGCCCCAGTAGCTTGAAAAACTCTCAGAGAGCTGGCATTTTCATCAGTGCAGACATTTCTCTGGGAGCAGGAACTACTGCCTTATGTACATTCCACTCATTTTTAACCCAGAAAGGTCTCTTTTGCAAATTTCCACAGTATTCCTCCTGGGTCACAGATCCTCCTCCTATTAATTCACATGGCCTACCACATGGCTTTTCAACTACATCTCTCTGTCGCCTAGCTCAGGTAACACCTCTTTGTTGCGGGGCTGCGTCTAGCCCCTCACCCATGCCCATGCCAGTAGAGAATCGTCTGACTCAGTCCGTGCTCTCTCCACTTCCAGGCCGGACTCCAGGGTACCTGCTGTCAGTCCACTGACTTGGGTTCCTACTGCACCACTGTGTTAAAACAGAGAACAGCTCCCATGGGGCACCAGAGAGCTGGCAGAGAGAAGGGTTAGCAGCTCTCAGGAGGCCAATAACTAAGGAATGTGCTAGAAACGAGTCTGAGAACATAGAGGACACTGGAGCGCCTATCCTTCCCCTGCCACAGTGCCTCTCTTACCCTCTGTGCTTGCTCCCTCTCCTGTACAGGCACAATCTGTCTCTCACACTCAACCCTCCCTGGTATTTCCTATAGTTGCAGCTGACTTCTAATTGGGATAAATCATTTGGTTTGGTTCACATGGGCTTTCTTGATATATAAAACGATAACATTTTCAGGATTTTTTAGCTGCAGCAAATTAGAATATACACTTTGACTTTATGCAATTAATTCATGTAGCTTTAGCCCTATTCACACACAGACAGCAATGCAAACTTTGTTGTGTATGTATAATGAATGGGGAAGGAGTTAAGGACTAAAAGGACCAAGAACAAACATAAGAAAGCTCAAAAAAAAAAAAAAAGTCTGAAGAAAAAGCTAGAAGATACACAGCAGGTAGTAAGATCTGACTTCACCAAAGTAAGGGAGGAATACTGGGGGTAAAATGACAAAGTTAATATCTTTTAAATGTTCAGCACTGAAAAAATAGAAGAAAGCAGAAAGATGGAAAGGATGAGGAAGGAATAATGGTTAAGCCTAAATAGTTAAAACAAAAACAAAAACAAACAAACATGAAACCAAAATCCCAACCCCCCACCATGTTACATTCATGTCCAGGGAGGCCCTTAATTCAAAACACTGTATATGCCTACAATTTGCTTGTTTTGAATAATTCTGATTTGTGGTGAAACAGAAAAGACACATTAAATGTGCTGAACCAGTGGGAACAAAAATTGATTTCCCAACCTAAGTAACACAAAAATGTACCAAATCTAGTCACCAGCACTTTAATATACTGCAGAATTGATGCACTGCTTTCAATGAGTCTGTTATGGCACTTGTGACAGTCCTGAATTAACAGAGTGCCATCAGACCTAGGCTTGTGTAACAATTCAAACAAGGTCTTAAACACCTAACAGACCTGTGAATATAAAGATGATCTTGATATTCTCAGTCTTCTGGTGTTAGAAACAATTTCCACCAGACTTTGATACACAGTGGATAAATCGTATTAAGTTACATCAGTCTGTAGTTAGGGAGCTATCTTAATCAGAAAGAGATTTAATGAAAAGCCTTAGCTTAGATGAATTCTCTAATTATTACAAGCTAATATTTGGCCACAAAAAAAGAATTTATTTCAGGATTAGCCAGAGACCAGGAGAAGCCAGGGGCACTAATTCAATAATGAAATTTTAATTAAATGATAACGGAATCCTAATTATAATGTATTACTTTGCACTGCATATGACTGATTTAGCATATTACTTTTCATAGTTTATTACAGGGAACTTAAATAAAATTACTAAAAACAAGAGGAAGGAAAAAGAATTAGCACATTAAAATTTTTTTTCCAAATATGGAAACAACATATGGATACAACAACAAAAAGTTTAATGGCTAGAAAAAATCTTGGTGCAATGTGGCTATGTTCAGTCAGTGCATGTGGAAACTTTGTTTTACTCCTTCCAAATTGGTCCTTGCTCTTATATATTTAAAATTATCTTAAGCCATTCATCAAGAAAGCACTGATAAAGATTTTATTAAGTGTTCACTAAATCATCATTGTAATTATGGGTACAGGTTCTATGCTAGCCACAGCTACCGTAGGAGATTCAAAGATATGGAAGCACTTTCTGCCTATTAGAAGTTTACAATCTAGTCGAAGCATTCCGCTTCAGCCTCCAGAGTACTGAGATTATAGGTGTGTTCCACCATACCCAGCCTTTTTTTGTTTGTTTTCTTTTCCCCATTGCTCCTTTTATTTTTAAATACAAATTTTATGAGAAGTGGAGTGAGTACTCATCGTGCAGAGGAACACACAAGTCACTGTGTGGGGGCTGAATTCCCCCAACAGTTCTGCGAGTATGAAAGCTATGTTGGCATAATTCTAATTTAAACTAGTTCCTTGAGATTTAAAAGAAACTGGGTCTTCAATACAAAAATGTATTCTAGAAGTATCACATGGTTATGGAAAGACAAACATCAGTTATCTCTAAAGACAAAAAACAATGCTGCAGAATAGAGTTCAAAACTTAACAAGATTGAAAAAAATCCATCAGGAATAGCATTCTTTAGTACATAGTATACCAGAAACGCATTTAAAGAACTCCAGGTTAACAAAAACTTAAATGCAAAAGATAGTTACATAATTGGCAGTAGAAAAAGGAAATTGGGCAAGGAAAACAAATGTAGCAACCATAAACTAAGAAAAATTATTAGTATGATTCCATTAAGAATTTCTGTTCAAGAAATACATAATGACAGAATAATTTGGAAAGTCTGAAACTGAACAAAGGATTAATAATAGAACACAAAAAGAAGTAGTCAGTGCAAATCAATAAGTCATACAGTAATCTCTTTTGGAAAAACTAAAGACAAACAGGGTTTAGAAGAGCAAACCTAGAAAATAAGCATATAAAAGTCCTTTATAATAATACAAAAACCAAAGAATATGGTACTACTTTACACCTATTCATCTGGCAAGCAATAGAGCAGGAAAGAATCACAGTTGAAGGCATGTGTGGGTTCATACACCTTCCCGTGTGCCCATGAGAGGTTGGATGGAAGACCCCGTTATGCAACGCAGTACAAAGTAACAATCACCCAGTCCTATGACTCAGCAATTCTGTCCTAGGTAATATTCTAAAGAATTCTCACGTGGGCTTGTGAAAGGGTCTTGGGTACAGATTTACTTTAGAGATGTCATTGTGTGTAACGGTTTTGCAGTGGTAGGGTTTAAAGGTTTCCTAGATGTGTCTTTAGAAACCTAAAGAAATGAGAAGTGGAATGGACCCACCATGAAGGCAGCACAGGCATAAGTCAAGGATTATCTATAGTATCATGAATGTATCTAAACAAAATGCTAGAATGAAAGCTATAATAAACTCATTTGTGTAGTTTAAAAACATGAAACAAATTTTACAGAACACCAAGAAGCAAAAATACACACACTAAGTATATTCCAACAATTAATTATGGAAGGAAGAAGAAATGGGAGAAAGGAATTAAAAATAGAGAAAAAAAAAAAAAAACAGCCTAGCCCAAGACTAATAATGATGTCTTGAAAACTGAGGAATATAATTAATTCAATCTTCTGAAATGGAGGTCTTCATTAAGTAATTAGAAGTATTCTTAAATAATGACAATAGAAACACAAATCAGGTCAAAACAAAACCAAACCAAACCAAAAACCAAACTACCCCAGTCTTTAAATTACATTCCTATTTCCTAACACATTTTTAGAAAATAAAAGTCAAATATTTTGAAGCAGGATTTAAAGGTCAACTCCCCACTAAGCTGGAACACTATAATTTTAATGCATACATAGGATGAGAGGAGGAGGGGTGGCTGTCCTGCCCAGCAAAACCTATTCTAAGCTAGAATACTACAAGCTGAAGGAGGCTATTTAGAATTTCGGTTTTTATGTGCATCATTTTACTTTGGGATTGTAGGTGAACCGATAGCTAGCTGTCAAATAAATAAATTTATTTATTTATGTTGCGGTACCGAGGACTGAACTCACAATCTTGCACCTGCCAGGAAGGCGCTTAAGCCACTGAGCCAAACTCCTGGCCCTAGTCAAATATTTTTAAATATAGGAACACTGGTGTTGTGACTTCTCAGCACATATAAATCTATTATTTTATAAATATAAATCTATTTTATTAAAATACAAATTTTGATGTATTAAAATATAAATGTATTATTTTATCCCAAAGTCACCTGGCCTCTGAGATTTGATGAGGAGGCACACAGTCTTCCTTACGTAAATCCCACAGTTCTTTATGTGGACTTCTTTTATAGCACTTACCATTTTCCTACTTTGCATTAAAGGTTACCATACTTCAAAATTATGTTTGTTGGATTAGATTGTATGTTGTTCAGGGTAGGCTGTGTGACTTTCTCATCTGTGTACTCTTTGAACATGTTATTTATATAAGTGAGTACGTGTCAGAAGAATGATTTCTTTGTATTAAGACTAAGAAAAAAGAAGAAACACAATGAAAGCTAAATAGTACATAAGGTGATTTCTCATAGTACTTTACTCAGTAGTCGTAGTAACCTCATGAAATGAGTCCTGAGACTCAGCTTAACTACTTTGTCCCAGGCTACAAAGCTAGTCAGAGACAAGGTGATGGGGTTCCAACTGGGGCCCATCTGATTGTAAAGACCTGGGGTTAGGATCATGAATTTAATATTGGAAGACTATTCAGAATGTCTTGAGTTTGGTGACTGGAGGTACACAGATCAAGTGATTATCCAAAGAGGTTGGCTAAAGAAAAGAACTATGCTTCGAAGACAGGCTTCCTGTTCCTCAGCTTTGTCGGCTCTTTCTATGATATGAAAGGACTCCAGTGAAAGCCTCAAAATTGTACGTTGGTAGTCTCAATAAACACACATTTTGAAAGTTATAATCTGGATGGATACAACAGTTCTTAAATTATCTATTTAAAAATCTCTCTGTGTTTGGTAGTGAAAGCTTTTTAGACTAAGTTAAATATCTTAATTACATTGCAAATCTAACTTAAAATGCTTTCATTTCTGAACTGTAGTACAATTATCAATCAACACTTACCCACTCCAAAAGAAACACCCTGCACTAAATGAGAATGTGCTTCCCCCCAAAAGAATGGGGCTATATAGTATGTTTTCTTGCAGGTGTTCCTGAATTGGCAGTTTTCTATTACTCTTTCAGGTATCAATGCCTAATTTTACCTGAAAGAATTTTAAGAATTTTTAAGTGATTCTTATAATGACCTGCAATAAAGAAATAGTATTGTTTATCACATTCCTAGGATAATCTTAGACTATCTTTTATTCCAGTGAATTTACCTTGCATGGAATGAACTTCCTGTGTAATACAAATAAACCTCCTTTTAGGAAAGTGCCTTTTATCCAGCCTGACAGAAGACTAAAGGCTTCCAAGTGAACAGAATGACCATACAAATTTGTGGTCCACTTACTCTTTCAATAGTTTTAGGAACAGTTTAATGGTGCTCTGCTTAACCAGCATTCTCATGAAAATTTTGTCAGTTATTCTTGGAGCAACATCTTTTTCTCTACAGAAATAGAAATGATTTGTGCACTTCTGTTATACCTGGCTCAGCGTCCCAAGTGTTTCAAAGCATTTTGAATTGACTCTCTTTTGCTCCTCCATTTCTCTATCAGGCACTAGATTCATTCTGATTGTTCACTTCACTAACACTGCTACTACATGTGTCTTATTTAAAGGTAGTGGCACACATCTCTAATCCCAGTTACTTGGGGGATTGAGGCAGAAGAACTAAGAGTTTGAGGTCTATCTGGGCAATTCAGCAAGACCCTTACTCAAAGAAAAAGGTTGTTTTGGTTTGTTTTGTTTTGGTTTGGTTTTGAGCTTAAAGGCTGGAGATGTAGGTCAATGGTAGAGTACCCCTGGGTTCAATTCCCAGTAACAACAATAACAAAAGCAACTTTATAGTTGTAGGGAAAAGAGGATGTATATTTCACTCTTAGAAGTGGAAATTATGTCACTGATGAGCAAAATAGCTTTTAGAACTCTTTAAATTAATTTTGCTAGGCTAGAATTGTCTTCAAGTATATAAGGTATCTAAAGATTTTAGTTATTAAAACACTTGTTAAACTCTAAAGCAATTCCTAAGAATAGCAATATACAGAGATAATATGGAGAAATAAACTAAAAGCACAACATGCAAATTGGTTTGCTTTAGAATAAATCTGCATATTGCATCCTGCAGTGGCACATTTACAAAGGGAATTAAAACCATGAAATTAACATTTTAATGAAGCAGACAGACTACTGACGTCAATACTACTCAGTGATTGCAGCTTCCAGGTGGCCTAATGAGATGAAAACGAAGTTTAGACCTTCAGCTAGACTAAACTAGGGCTGTATGGAGATTATGATTGAATTTAAATTAGAAAATACTTCTGTGTGCAAACATGGTTAGGCTAACAAGTAGTTTCTGCAAATGGTGGCATTATAAATGCTTAATTTAAAATATTTAACACATATACACACATGCATACACATGCACTTTGGTTTTACTTTTTCTTAGAGCAGTGTCCTAAAACTCGTAAGAAGTCACTGCACTTTGGTAAACATTAGAAGGGCTTTATCACAATGAGTCTTCTTGTGGTACAGATCTATGTAATGTAAGAATCAAAAGCAAGCTGGGAGGTTATCTGCTACAACCTCCTACCTGTGTGAACACTGCAATGTAGGGATACCCAGAGGCAGCCTTTTCTTGCAGGCAGCTCTAATCTGTACAAACACTCTCACTACCTGAGAAACTGAAGGTTGAAATTTGTCCCACTGGAACTCTTGTTCAGTTTTTATCCTATCAAAACAGACAGCATGATGCTATTAACTTTTCTGGGTAACAGTCCTTCCAGTATCTAAAGCAAGGGTCAGGAAAGTACAGCTCACTGCCAATACCTGCCTCTATTTGTAGTGCCTGTGAACTAAGAACAGCTTTAGCATTTCTTAAACAGTTGAAAAAAATCAAAAGGATAATTTTATGGTACACAGAAGTTCTATGAAATTTGTTTCAATGCCCACAAATAAAATGTTATTGGGACACTGACCTACTCGTTCATTTGCACAACAGCAGTTTTTCAAACTGACCATATAGCCTGCAGAGCCTACAATATTTACCCTCTGGCTCTCACAGAAAATGCTTGCTGATTTAAAGATAACTCTCAAATCTTCTCTTAGCCTTCTTTTTTTCTAAAGTAAGAAACCAAAGTTTTAAAGAACACAGAAAAGATTTTGACTGTTGGATGTATGGTGGCAGAAACATGGAAGAGGGGACTGAAAAGTCTCGAGTGGCAGCCAAGAAATAGGAAATATCACTTTGTTTTGTGGTGACAGCAGGTCAGTGGTGCCCAGACTAACTGGAAGGCAACTGGGGATATGTGCTTCTTCATCACTAGGAAGGAGAGAATGACTGTATTCCTTCATGATCCTAAAATGGCTACATTATAATTCCTGATAAGGTCAATATTTAGTGTTAATAGTAAGTGGCTAGGTAAATATTCATGTGGAATTGAGTAGCAGCAATTATATTTCTTGTCCCACTAATTATTTTCTCTGGTCTTAATAATCACCTAACTTTTCCCTGCTTAATTTTCTTAAGACTTGCCAAGTGCTAATTTTCAAATTGTGCTAGAAGTACCAATATCCTTCCCATTCATTCAAATACAGCAGATAATCGATCAGTTTATTTGGTGAAATCCTCTTTGGAACCCTCCATAAATTATTAAAACCAGGACAATGATCCAGACTAAACTCCTCTAGGCCTACTATATGGCTCCATTATCCTGGATTTTTCTTCACTATAACCTTCCTGGAGAGTCTCTTCTTGTGATGTTTTTCTAAATCAATCATTTATTGTTCTTTTTAGTTTACTTCTTTATTTAGTTAGGACAAATCCTTCAGTCCCTGAGAAAGCTATAAGGGAAGTAAATGTTATGAGATCTTGAGTGTTTGAAAATGTTTATTCTGTCTTCAAACCTGTATGGGAATCTGCATATGTTCAGAATTCTTAGTTGGAGGCACTTCTTAACAGAAAAAGACCTAGGCCACTTTTTCTCCCAGCATTGCTTTAAACAACATGATGCCATTCTAACTTCTGATCTTCTGAAGAATGTTTACTATTTCTCCTCTTTTGAAGCTTGTATCTTCATTTCATTGTTGGGTTCTGAAATGTAATAGGAACTATGTAGTTATGACTTTTTTTTCATTGTATTGTGCCTCCACCCTAGGAACTAATTAGGTTTATTTTTAAATTTCTGTGATCATTTCTTTATTTCTTTGATCATGTATTCCCTGTGGCAATAGCTGCAATATTCAGCAAACAATTTTCTGGGTGTGTACTCTGTATCAGGTATTGCTTCTAAAAAACTAATTTTCTTGCATATTTTGTACATGTATCGGTATTTCACTGAAGCATCAAACAAGCATGTTGGGTAAAGCTTTATTATCCTGATTGACCAGTGAGTTGTTACATAACCACTCATGGTCACACACCTAATTACATGAGATTATAATTCTAGTTCAGTTCTTTCAATTCCAAACCCATGCTACAAATTGTTAGATTTCATTGTCCCTGAAAGAAAGTTCCACAACCCTTATTATTAGAGATCTTTCTCTAAATTTATATAAGGTCAATTTAAAATTATGGGATGGGCACAGTGAGGGTTGATCTTATATAGAACAATGTAATTAGAAAAACAACACTCAAGGATAAACACTCTGTTGAAGAATTGCCCTTCAATAGATGGCCATGGTGCTTCAATGTTCCACCACTATTCACTCCCTTATCTCACAACACAAAAATAAAAGATAATATTGACTGTGCACAATGTATCAAAAGGAAGGAAATGAGAAGTATTAGGGAGAAATAACTATTATTAATCAGTTTGTGAAAGCCTAAAGAAATGAGAAACAGAAATGATGACTTTGGACAAGACAGGGTATAGAACAATTTCTAGTGTAGGTATATCCAGGAAAATGGCCAAAGAATGGCAGGAACTTAGATGATGATGAGAGATATTGAAAGGGTAAGTGTGACCTCTCTGAAACACACCATTCTCTTAGCCGTTCTATCAAAGGCTGGCTTCATGAAAGAACTGCTCAAGGTATCTTGAAATACTTCAGGATCAGGCAGGCTGATATAGAAGGAATGCACTGTAATTCTTCTGAGGAGTGCATGTTTTCTGAGTTATTGGTCAGATTTAGTAAGATACACAATACCAAAAGTGTTTGTGGTTTTAAGAGCTCAGCAATCTTCTCTGCTGCACTGTTAATACAGCTGCGAACCTAAGCTTTCTCAAACACACTTATCTGTCCATTATTTGCTGGTGAAAGCCCCACAAGTCTTCCATTTGCTTGACTAAATCTAATAGTTACACTTGTCCCCTAAAAATCCCTTTGAGAAAAAAAAGCTGTGTGGAAAACAACCACCACGAAGTCTTCTACCTAGCAAGTGAAGTAGCTCCCATGTTCCTTGCCCTTGTCTTCACATTTGTCTTAATGGTCCCCCACTGGAGTTGGTCCCAAATCTGGTATGTTCATAACTTTGTACTAGTGCTCTTATTTTTTGCTTCACTTCTGAAGCAAAACAATTATTTCAAATTTCTACAGTACATCAGAATATATTAATTATAAGGAACTTATATACAATATTTATATCATTTTATTGGTATGTCTGGCATTGTATTAAAAAAACTTTGCCAAATGGCTTAAGTGTCTTCATTAATATGTATTATTTCCTATGTCTTTTAACCTTGGGATTTGAAGCGTTTATTGCTGACTATGATAAATGAGTCGGTCCTAAACTAGTCATATTCACGTAAATACTGACAGTATTTGCTGGTGGAAAGTTAACTGGCCCACATGGGATTAAACCTACAATCTTGGACTTATTGGTCTTTAACCAAAAGAAATAATACACTGAACTTAGTGCTCTACTTTGGTTGTTTTACCACTTCAATAATTATGTTCACTCTCAGAGCAACTTAGTGCTCAAAAATTGACCCAAAATATTACAACGGATTTTGACATGTAGCAAAAATAGTTGAAAAATGATAGCATACCATATTCCAATTTAGTATCCCAAAATGTAGGCTCTCTTTTGGAAAACTATTCAGACCTATTATTTGAAACCCTTGGTATAAATATCACCTTGATATAAATAAACTCTTCTAACATATTATTTTTAAATATACCTATTAAGTTCATCAAAAGCTCAAAGTAGTTGAAGGATGCTGGTTAAAAGTAGGGAAGAATGAGGAAGATTGCCCTGCAAACCAGTGCAAATGTTTCAGCTGCAAATAGGTATAACACGCCCAGGAGGCAGTGAAAATCCAAACTGAACAAAACAGAGATGCAGTGCGGGAGGCATCTCTGTAGCTCAAGCTTAGTGCTTCACACATAATTCAAAACAGTGATTTGAGCTGATGGTTAAAGCTTAAAACTTCTGTGTCTATTATAAAAACCAACAAGAGAATGGATAAGAAATAAGAAATGGAAAACCATAAAAGCATAGTGGTCAGAAGGGCTGCTATACACTGTACCATTACAAAGTAGTCTTCAGAAGGAAACAGATAAAAGAGTACAGCTTCTGAGATACATGGGTGTACACTATACAACAGTGTGGAAGTCGACTGTTTAAGTTGCAGGAAACGAAGAATACATAAAAAGGCTATGATTAAAATTAATCTTAAAAGAACATAAAAGAAAAAGTAAGTCAAAGATAAAACCAGTAAAGTTAATCACATTTGAAGACTAGCCTAATTGGAGGGGGCAGCCTATGGCTCATAATTTATAGGGAAAACATACATATTTTACCATGCTTGCTTTATGCTTGATTAGAATATCTGCTTGTGGATTATACCATCAGTATGTCATAAACTTAGTAGATACCTTTAAAGACCTCCAATAAAATCTGCTTTATTGCTTTTTCCTGAAGTAGTTATTATACACTATTTCTACTAACAAGATTCCTCAGAGAAGAGCAGTAAAAAGTAGGAAAACCACAATTTTATACACTGCGCTGCTAAGTAAGGGACCTCCCCATGTGATGATTAACCCAACAGTGGTAACTACCCACTCTGGTATAAATGCCCGCGAACTCTGGTTCCTAAAAATACACGTATCAACATATATGCATGAGCATGGTTAATAGAATCTTAGTTAAACACAGCTAAAGGAAATGCCAATATAACCTGAAGCAAATGAAAAAAAAAAACAAGTAAACCAAAAAAAGAATTCCCCAAAGAGCTGCATTCAACTCATACTCAACTAATCAGTTATCTAAGAGAAACAGGTATGCCATAAGCAAAGGAGAGTCAGGCACCTAGGGTGAAGTGGGGGTGGTAGGTAAAGAGGTGTTTAATGTAAACTTCTTTGAACTTTAAGTTTTAAAATTTTTCATAAAAACTACTGAAACAAAACCCAACTTGAAGAATCTGTAGGAGAATTTGAATACAGAGAAAAATGTATTCTGGCATGTGAAACTTTTGACTATTTTCTTTAATTTTAATTAGAATAACACATACAAATAGATTATGAGGTCAGATAGCAAAATAAAACTTAGAATAAAAAAGAACAAGCCCCTACCACATCTCCATATTTTGAGGTTCTAAAAACAAATGTGAAACTATAAATCTTTATAGTTTAAAACATAAAATGTGTATTACTGCATTCCTTATGTATTTTTTGTTGTTTTGAAAATTGGTGTATGGGTGAAACAAAATGAATTAGGGAGAAATGGAATGACAGAAATTTTAGAATTAGAATATCACATATCCTGATTAAACCTGGAAGGATGTAATGTTGTACAATAATGATACAAATGTTTTCTGCATAAAACTGGGGAGGGGGCAAAAAGTGAAGGAATCATAGTGATACCTTGGGAGCCAATGATGGTAGGGGATTTCGAGTGGTGTTGCTCATACCTCAGGTAAGACAAAGAGGACATTGCTCAGCAGATTAAGAAGCCAAAACAATTTAATTATAGAGTCCTGAAAATTATACCACTGTCCAGCCTACTGATTAAAAGGCCAGCCTGAGCCCTACATCAGGAGAGAGGACTGGATTACATTTCCTTTACCTTTGTTTCAGGAAAATTTTCTCTAACTGGATAGATGGTAGGCTCAGTCTCAGATGAAATTTGAGTATAAGCCATTTTGTGGGTGCCTTAGTTCGTTTGTGCTGTTGTAACAACCATCACAGACTTGGTGGTTTACAAACAATATAGATTTATTTCTCACAGTTGGGGCATCTGTAAGTTTGAGATCAGGGTGCCAGCATTATTGTGGTGAGGGCACCCTCCTAACTCACAGACTGCACTCTTTTCACTGTGTTCTCATCATAGAAATGAGGAGGGTCTCTCTGGCACTAATCACATTCATGAGGGTTTTGTCTTCATCACCTATTATCTGCCTACTAATACCATACTTTGGGATTTAGGTTATTAAAATAAATTGCAGGGGGAGACCACAAACATTCAGATCATAAAAATCACGCTTTTCCAAAAACTTCATACAGAGTTTGTAGATAGTAAGATTTAAATTGTAAATTTTAAAGCCTTGGTTAGCTGGTTGGCTTCAGACACTTTTCAGGGAAAAAAAAAAAAATGAAGTGAATTTCTAATGAATTAATTCTGCCAATATAGAAATGAGCAACTTTTTCTGGCTATGACTTTGTTTGGAAGGACAAAGTATACTTAATCTGGTATTTTAATGAAGTTTCAGTATAATATTCTCTTAGTAGTGCTAGTATTCGCAGCCATTTTTATGTTTTAAAATTTACACTTTCATTTTATCTTCGGTAATTTAGATACATGGAAATAGTATTAAATTTCATGGTTTTTAATTTACATGATCTCAAAGACTTAGCAGACAGAAAGGTAAAGAGATGATGGACAGGCAGGAATACTGATATACAGTAACACACTATTAACAAATCCAGGATACAAAGAAATTGCATCTCTGTTTTTTTGTCTCATCCAAGTTTCTCAAAGAAGACTCCATTTGAGTATAAATGCAAAACATGCCTCAGTTATCAAATAACTAATATGGTCTACCATCAAAAACTTAGGAGAGACTTAAAACATTACACTAAAATGTTTAATTTTGTTACGCAGAATTATAAGTCAAGTTGGGACATCAGTAAAACAAAGTAAGCATACATCTTTTTTTCTTCAAGAGACTTACACTAGTTCATTTTTTAATTTTACCTCACAAAACTAGTCTCAAGTGTTGAGAAATTATTTAGACAAACATATTTTAGAAATTATATTTCATAAGATACATTTACTACAATAGTTATAGATAAAAATTAACTATCAGTGTCATAAATACTGCATATTGTTTTTTTAAGGGCTTTTTTGAACCCATGATCCCTAGGCCAGAATATATTGGTATTGTATTTGATTTTAAATTATGAAATCCATCTAAGCCTTTATTGTCTAGCTCTTCACACTGGTGGAGAGGAGTTCAAAAGCTCTTTAACTTGGTTAATTGGGAAAATGAGGAACTACTCTGCAATTCAGAAGTTTTTAAGGATGGCATTTTTCCCCTCTTTGAGTATAAATTAATAAAGTGCCACTAGCAGGCTGACAAATAACAAATCCCATTGGACCTACTATAATAAATAGATGAATCCTTTTTTATTACAGTGATACATTGATTGTCAACTCAGTTTGTTCCAAATTTGTGTTTGAACACCGAAAAGATTGTGAACTTGTTCAACATATGTTTCCAATAAGAAATAATGGAAAACCAAATAATTGGTTCTGAGGCCCCAAAAGTTACACTTGTAAATTCATTTTTCCAGGCCTTGGAACAAATTTCACAATTTCTTTCTTTAACTTTATTGTGGGTCTCGCAGTTTTCCTCTTAGCTTTAATGCCGGTATCACTAACTTTCTTTGGAGCTATGATTCTTATACTTTATGCAGATGAAGCACAAAAAAAGAATGACAAATGTTTCAACACTAAGACAAGCACTATATATTGTCTGTATGACAGAGACGTTTAGGTTGCAGCGTCACCCCTTTATGTCTGCTACATGATGTGACTCGCTTTTGGCCTGCACAGGTTTTTTAAGGTCAGATCTTTGGTTCAGCTATTGAGCAAAATTACAAACAAGGAGCAAATTTTTTTCAAACTTTGCTGTTCAAGTAGTGGAAAGTTTGAGCTTGGAGCTCTTCAACATCCGAGAGATCACTGTACTTACAATCAGTTCAGTAACTAAACAAAGACGTTACTAAAATATGCAACATTTTAAACAATTTTCCAAGTTTCACTCAGTTTCTATGTTTAGGAACCCCATTCCTTATAAATGAAGTAATGATACATTTCAGTCCAATTATCCAAACAATATAATTCATATTAAACTGAGACATTCAGATGAATAGGGCTTTATATGAGAGGACCAATTAAGAAAGATAAAGAATGGCATCTTATTAATCAAGGTTTTTTTTAATATTCCTTCCTATCAATGAGTTTTGGTTCACTTTTTTGATTCTCTATTACTGTCTAAGGTGTATGTTGGAATGCAGGAAAGGGATTGAAGAGGGAACAAGAGGAGACAGTATCTACTCATCTGTATTTATGAAGTGTTTAGCAGGTGCTAAGCCCTGTGGCAGAAGCTTGGATCACCAAAGATAAACAATAACTCTTGGATCATTAACTGTCTAATAGCAGAAAGAAGCATATAAATAAACAACTTACTATACTGGGAGATAAGGACAATGATGTAAAACTACATACAGAAGCGTTCAAAGGAAGGAATGGAGAACTCTATTGCACAGGGGGTGAAACAATGTACCTTCTCAGAAGAGCAACAATCAAGTCCAATTTTTGAGATGTGCAGGTATTTTTGGACTGGCTGGCTGTTCAAGTCAAAGAAAGCTGCAGTACTGTGGTGCATTACTTAAATGTTCACATGACATTCTCCTGTACTATTAGGTGAATCAGGGCCTATGCTTCATTAACTTTCATATTTTTGGGTACTGATTAATAGTATGTGCTCAGAAAAACTTCTTATAAGATCATTTCTTCTATCAGCTACTGTAAAATTCCAAATAGTACATGAATATAAAAGTTGCTTTAAACATCTGTAGATAATAATTTACATTTAAAAAGTAAAGAAGTGTGCTATTTTACTTATAAAATGTCGGAAAATATTCCCAAAGCCTTCTTTCTTTATGTTGGACCCGTTAAGGTTAACAAATGATTCTATTTCATTAAGGTCAACACTGAACTCAAGATCAACACTAAACTCAAAGTGCAGCTTCTGCAAACTATACTGAAACAGATAAATAGTAACAATGATGTATTTTGCAATGAGGTATTTAGTGATAATTATGATGTAGTCAAGGTAGGAGCTAAGTTCCTCACATAGACGTCTTTTGTTTCTGACAAAAATGCTATAGGGCATGTGTCCTCGTTTTATAGATGTAACAGAATAGTTTAGCATGTTGTCATCACATTGTAGGCTGGAAAGTATTTCATAACCCCCCAACCCTAGCAGTAATACTTAATTTCCAGATTTAGTTATATGACCAGTTTTTACAATGCCCAAATTGTGGAAGTAGCACTATTTGCTGACTGACTAATGCAAAACAAATTACCTATCTGTTATCTGATTTTGCTTCTAAATTGGATAGAAAAAAAGGAAAAATTTTAAAATATTAAGCTTATCAGAGCAGGTAGGTCTCATTTGTGATACCTAAACAAGTAATAGAAGATATGTTAGCTTTGGTTGGGCACTTCTTGCTAGTTTACTAGGATTTACTACTTTTCTTACTGTAATGTGATATTTGACACCTTTGAGCCTTGTTTTATTTTTATAAAAGTAAACTGACGTGCCCCTTCTGCATGCATGCTCAAATATTTGAATTTTCTATGCATATTCAATATATTTCCATGTCACTACCATGCTTCTAACTTATTCCTGAAACTCTTGAGTTTCAAACAGTGAAACACAGATGATCCATTTTAATGTTAAATTTCCATTCTCAAGAAATCTACTTATTTGTTCCCCTCCCCATGTAAAAGCCATGACTCATCACACCCAGAACATATTTTAGGGTCACCTTCACATTAGAATAGGGAATAAATAAATTTACTACCTCTATTGATTTGGCAAATCAAATATTTCATTTTTTCTAACTCATTCATCACTTCTTTTTAGAAATCAAAGATTTCCCTGCTACTCATAAAATTGCTTCATTAAACAATAATGAAGCAAATATCTTTTTTTTCTATCCGAAAAGAAATCTATCAAACGCACTGGTTAAAAGTATTTTAAAGTCAGTGACAGCTTAAATGTCTAGCAGGAAATATTTTAATGCCTCAAGTCATATTTTTTCCCACTCACAAATGTTTTAGAGTCACTTGGAGGTTATTTGGATGAAGGCCGATGCAAAAGGATGCAGAATTCATGTAGATAAAGCAGGCTCCAAAAATCTTTTCCAGATAAAGTACAAGAGTAGAATGATTCTATAAACAAAATCAAATGTGCTTGCAAGGCAGTGATGGCAGGTGTCCTGGATGCTCCTTACCATGAGAAGTCATAATCATCACCTCTCTTTAAAACAAAAGAATTCTATAAAATAAAACTTAAAATGTCATGCAGAAGGCAAAAGCAATTTGTATCACCTCTTACAATATGGGGTTTTATTACAAAGAACTCTTTTCAGCCATAGGCAAGAAATAATCCTGCCCTGTTACTAAGGATCTAAGACATCCAAAGGGTCACGAAAGCTTGTAAGGTCAGCAGCAGACCTAAAGGGGGCCATAGAACTCTTGGATAAAAGTTCGCTCCTCACAGTTGGGTATTTTAATATGCTTTGAATAGCAAAATAAAAGATAATTACAGCAAAGTTACCGGTACATACACATATTTTGCGTTTGCTTTAAAAGAAAATACCAAGTGTATCACATAAATTCGAGTCACTCCAACAATAATGTTTACAGAACAGATATCTCATTATTAGTTTTACAAATTAGGAAACAGATGAACAGAAGCTACTATATTCCTTATCAGCTAATTTAAATCTTCAGTAGTCAAGTTTTTCTCTAGATGATGGCCACTATATACTGTCCCTTCCTCTACCTCTTTATCCTCAACTGGGACCCTCCTGGCTTAGGAGAAACACATACTCCACTTGTCACCTTGTCTCAATTCTTCCAAGTGAAAATAAATAAAACCACAGCACCCAGCTCTGTTGCCCAGTCCTCTTAACACTGCATGGCAGAACCACTATCGCAGTGTTACACACACCACACCTCTGAGAGATGACAAAACTAACCATGGGCCAATATTCCAACTGAAAGACAATATATGATATTTTAAAAAGTGTGTCTGATGCCCACTGTCATGAAAGAGGTATGGCAGTAGGGAGTCCTGAGTGACTCTGAGATTTAATACTTGATGAACAGGAAAGCAGGCAATCTGCTAAAGGATTAGTCTGCCAAATAAGATTTGCAATATTTACAAAATGTACTGTTACCAAAACCTTGCCTAACAATCAAGTTTGTAGCAATTCATAATGGAAAAAAGTTGTTTGTTTGTTTTTTTCTTGTGGTGATTGTTTTTTCCTAAATGACTGCTAAAGATTAGCGAAGTTTTTTACGCTGGGCTTTAGTGGGTCATTAATTTGATACAGCTGAACAAAATTGAGGCAGAGGAGGTATCTTGAGGATAAACTGAGAAACTGAGGCCTCATAATTTTGGAATTCGGCCTGTTGCGAGATTTAGTAACATCTGTAATGTGAATTTTCATTCACTGTCCTGCCCTCTCCCCACTCCTATTTATGTGCATGAATGACATGGCATTGGGGACAGGGCCTCTGAAGATGTTTGAGGGGCCCTGCCCTGGGAGTAGCAACGGTATTAAAAGTTTAAAAAAGGGAGAGCAAAGTGTTTTCCCCAAGGATTAGGTGTGGGAGGTGGGGAGAATTCTAATGAAAAGCTGAGGAGAAGCACTTCCCAGGTAGCACTTCCCAAAGCCATTAGGCCCGTGGGAGGGCTGGGGCTGGCAACACAAACACACAGAGGCCTTGTCCCCAATGCCATGTCATTCATGCACATAAATAGGAGTGGGGAGAGGGCAGGACAGTGAATGAAAATTCACATTACAGATGTGTCCCTGCTCCAATGCCCCTACCAGCTGGCACAGCTCCGAGATGTCCTCATCAAGGTGCTCTGTTTGCATGGCGTAAGAGCAGACTTCTACCAGAAGGCCAGAGTCCAGGAGACAGTAATATCTGCAAATTATTGGTGGAAACTTGGAGAGAGATACTGAGGTTGAGTAGCCAGGCTGACACAGCCACCAAGGCAGAATATTTTGGTATTAGTATGGTATTATTTTAGTATTGTGTCTGTATCTTCGAGGTTGGAAGATTCAAGAACATTTGAAATGGCCAAAACAACTTAAAGATGTGTCAGTTTTCTTTTAATCATTGATCCTGGATAAAAATCCAAGTGCTCCATTTCTAACAGACACCAATTATTTTTATCTAAAAGGAAAGCTATGTTTAAAACATTTATTTATCTGAGTTTTTCATGTAGAGATATTATTAGGGCAGGGAGGAAATGATGAACAGTGTAATGATGAACAAAAAGTTTTGCTTAACCCCCACAACATTTATTTTCCTGTTTTCCTATTACATTACATCCTACCCACTTCGAAGAATCATTAGATAATAGGCCTATTTTTATATGTATAAAAACCTTATAATATTACAAAACTTCTCATACTTCAAAACCTCAAAAGATTAACTTAACACATCAAAGTCTGTATCTCTAGATCTTAGGATTTTTAAATGCAACACGGCACAGCTAATTTCTATTTAGTTTCCCTAGAGTCCTTTTCTATTTCTGAGAAATTTTACAATAACAACAAAGTTCCTAAAAATAACCTCTTTGAAATTACAGTAACCACATGAGAAAGATGTTGCATTCTGTAGCTTCAACATCATTTTTTTAAAAAGGCACAAAGGCACTACTATCTTTAAATAACCACAAATTGCCTAGAAGTTTTATAAACAAAGAGAACCAAACATCTCTGCTAGCTCAGAAAATGATCATCAAATCTTAGTTACATTTTAGAAGGCTTCTAGTCTCTCTATCAATTCTCCCAGACATCTCTGAGGGCAGAGAACGTGGCCATCTGGGCCAAGTGGTAATGGGAGGCAAGAAGGCGTAAAGTCTGGAGTTTACAGCCTGCAGTCACTTGAGAGACTGCTCAAGCTTAGGAGAGTCTAAAAGACAGAAGACTGTTTTAGTTATCTTACATATACATATATACAGATTTATATCTTTTCCTTTTCCCTTCCCTCTTTCCCCCTTTTCCCTTCCTAATTACTCTTTGAGCTGTTTTTTACCCTTACATAGTATTTGTTATAGATTTTGGATCACATATACTTTTTCAGTTTCTTACACTAGAGAGACAATATGGTATTTATACACGTGGGTTTGATTTATCTCACTTATGAGTATGGTTTCAAGTCGTGTCCGTTTACTTATAAAAGTCTCAATGCAATCTTTCTTAATAGCTGAGTAGTACTCCATTGTATAAAAATACCACATCTTTTTTATCCATTCTTTGATTGATGCGCACCTGGGTCGTTTCCAAGATCTGACTATTACAAATTATGTTGCTATAAACACGGGTGCACAGATATCACTGTGGTATGACGAACACACTGCTGAATGTATTCGTTATTGAGAAAAACGAACAATTAATACTCATATGATTAGATCAATTTTACATGTCTATATCTGTTAATGTAAACAACCATTTTAAAGATAATGATATGCAATATTGCAACCATTGTCAAGTTTCTATCATCCTGTTTTATAAACCTGCAGTGTTACTGTTGTGCATTTACTCTAGTCGTTTGTCTCTTTTGCTTTTTGTCTTTGTTATGTGTCTTTTTTTCTCTTAAATAAAAAAAAAGAATGAAAAAAAAAAGATAGAAGACCGATCACAGGGGTTGTAGAGTTATTAGAGGATAAGGATACAGTGATAGAGTTGACTGTTCTTCCAAGAAGCTTACGTTTGAAGAGAGGAAAGATGTATAGTGGAAGCTACAGTAAGGGTAAGTGGGGCATAGGGTTAAAAAAGTGCTAGGTAAGAAGGAAAAAATAGAAACAAAGCTTTTGTAAATAAGAAGGGAAAGAGGGACTGAGGGAGGGTAGGGTGTTGGGAAAAAAAGAATTAAGTTGTATCATGTATAGGTACAAATTCCCTATAATAAATGTGATCATTATATATACCTATAATGCTCCAATAAACTTAATTTTTAAAAAAAAAAAAAGTACCATGCAGTTTGTATAGTTTTTGGTGCTCCTTTTTTTTTTTTTGGGGGGGGTGTCTTTTTAAATGCTGAAGATATTTGAACATTAAATGTGCTAAGGGACCATAAGCAAGTTAAGCACTTAAAAATACACTAATGATGTATGTGCAGGAGGGGGTGTTGAAGGTCGGCAAGGAGGACTTAATATTGCTACTGTAGAGAATGGGAAAGCTGACTAGGGAAACAGAAAAATCATCTACCAGCAATGATGATTCTGTTGAAATGGGCAACTGTACTAGATTGAGTGGTGACACCCCAAAATTCATGCCCACTGCAATCTTAGAACATGAATTCATTTGGAAATATGTTGTCTGCAGATATAATTAATTAAGTAATGATAAGGTGGGCCTTAAACTCGGTATAAGTAGTAATCTTAAAGGGAAAGACACAGGGCAGAAGGCCAGGTTTAGATGGAGGGAAACACCTGAGTCCGTGCTCCCATGCCAAGGAGTGCCAAAGACTGTTGGCAATCTCCAGAACTGAACTCAGACGCAGCACAAAAGACTTCCTCCTTAAGGCCTCCAGAGGGAGCACAGCTCTGGGGGTCCCTTGATTGTGGCATTTAGCTTCCAGATTGTGACAGAGTGATTTCTGTTGCTCTGAGCAAAACAGTTTGGTAAGTTGTGACACTGGCCCTAGAATACTAACACAGCAACTAAGGGTTTACTTCGGCAGTAACCAGCACGGCTGGGAGATCTTCTCCAGCAAAGCTTGAGGGCAGCGCAGGTGTAAAGGAGGCAGGCAGCTGGGAAGACCCAGGACTGCTCCTATGGCAGGTGTGTACCACTCAAGGCTAACAGGGTTAAGGTGCTGAGGCTACAGGTGAGAGCTGTTTCAATCAGCAGGCCACAGAATACAGTTGGAATGAGAAAAATATGAACAGAAGAACGTGATTATGGAATAGGAAAGTATGCAAGGGCATTGAGAGAAGAAAGATCTTAATGAGAGAGAACAGCCCTAACACAGGACTAACACTGATAGCTGAGAATATAACAAATTGGTCAGAGTGTGAGGTATTTCAGTTCAATGTTTAATAGGTACAGCAGTTCCAGAAAGCAACATCCAGAGCATGAAGTGATATGTGTAACACGGAGGTCAAAGAACGATGCTGAAAGAAGACAGCCAGCTGCAAAGTTTCCCTCTCCAGAGAAATGAAGTTGGAGGCAGAGGGTGTAGGGAAGGGTTGACTGCTATCTGACAGGGATAAAGACCGCTGTATTTGGATGGCAAATGGCTAAAATAAAAAAAAATCAGGGCTTTTTCTTTTTTAAACTCCAAGATGGTAAATCATAGGTGAGTTATGGCAATGAGACAGGGGAGAATGAACAGCTTTCACTTGAGAGTGCAACAGGGAAGAAGCATGGGGTCTGGAGAGCGTTATGTTTTAATAAACACAAGGTAGATAGGATGATGGTTAACATGGAGGGAGTTGTTTGAAAAACGTGTTTGTCACCCTGACGATTAAGATTATTTCTTATTGAACCCATGGTTACCTCAAAGGGCTTATAACGTGGTTAATACAAAATCACTCTATCTAAAACTTTATCTTTATTCATGCCCCTTAAAATAGCCTAGTTTTTTGAAATGTGACAATAGTGATTCCTTATTAGAATAGCAATGGTTCTTACGGATTTTATCATTACAGAGGTCTGATGCTCTTAAAATGATAAAAATTGAGCTAACTGTCATCATGGAAAATTCCTTTCCTGAGCTGCATCAGCAACTGTAACCAAATTCTGCTGCTTAGAAAACCCATTCTCCAATCGTATACATATGATGAGCTAAAAAAAATTACAGCAAGAAAGCCAGAGAACATTCCATAGTATGACCACCTGCCATCAAGCTATGTATACCATACAATGTGGTAAAATCTTTAACCTTATTTAAGATTGTAACATTTGTATCCACCACATCTACATATCATATCTTATGTGGGTTAAAGTCACCGTGATATTAAAGTTATTCTAATCATCAATCAGCCAGTAAAAACAGGCAGGAACAAGAACAGCTACAACAAAATTGTTTTGCTTATACATACTGAACACAAGAAAAACAGGAATCGTGAGCAAGGTAGCAAATGGGTTCACCATGTAGCAAAGAGGAACCCATGAACACAACCACAACACAAACCGAAAGTCTTAAAAGAACTACAGGAGCTGGTGTAGAAATTCATTAGAAGTGCAGATTATTTCCAGCAGACAAATTTACAGAAAGCTTCGCTGAAGAAATGGCTTTTCTTTTCTCATCTTCCTCTCCATTTTAAATATTTCTACTAATTTCAGCAGAAAAAACACAAAGCTAAAATCCTGAGTGACTATTCAAACAACACTGTACGTAGCCCCATCACTTAGGTTTCAACCCACTGAGATTTATTTTACGTTCCTAGTAGTCTTGTCAGAAACCATGACAAAATGATGGCAAAATTTCTGGCCTGTCAACACTGCATTTCCTCTTTCCTACACATTTTATCAACTTCATGTGCTAATATACTGGCTTGTTTGGAAAATTTCAGCAGACAGACCTGAAGTTTAGAGTCTTATCTACTATGATCACCATTCCCAAGGTCAGAGTATAAGATTCTAGCAATATTTTGCCAGAGATTGAAGTGGGGTTTAAACTAGTAAAACCTACACACAAGTGGATGGACTAGTATTACTGAGACGAGAGGAAAAAGTTCCACTACATGCTCTGTAGGCTTGTGATAAGGGCAATGGAGGCCAGAGGATAAGATTGCAATTGTGGTGATATAGAAGACTATTTTTGGATGGCATGTCAGTGGAAACAGGAAGCCTAAGATCTTGGAGTTTACAGAAATGGAAATTTGTATTATAACTACTAGCTGTATCTTCAAATCCAAAATGGCAAAAGGAGCATTAAAATTGAGAAATTTGTGGTTTAACTCTTCAAATGAATGTAGAAATTGACAGAAATAAACTCTGTAAATGCAAATTAAGATCTATTATTTTGAGTATAAGCCAAAGCAACATTCTTTTAATGAATATTCAATAAAAAGCTAGTTGTATCTATTGGCTAATTGAGCACACCTTAAATTTGTGTGTACAAAATTCTTGGTAAAAATATCAGAGCTGAGTATAAAGTAAAATAAACTGGTTCACAGGGAAGAAAAATGGTGAGCAGAATACAAAGATCTGAATTATTAAAAACTCTGAAGTCATGAAAGAGGATGACCTTTGTAAAAGAACAGCAATCTGCTTCAATTTATGGAAATGTTATGAGCTACTTGCTAATGGACGTAAGGCTGCATAAAGTTAAGAATTTGCAGGCATGCTCCATCATACTTTGACATCCACCATTCCTATTTTCTGTAATTGCTGACTCTTTGATGTTTTCATCCTGAGTTTTTTTCTTTTAGTCAAACCTTGTAAGGCCAAGACCAAAAGACACTGAAGTAGGGACACAAAGTTCCTTTAACAAAGCACAATGAGTCACTGAGCAAGAAACAAACTAAAAAAAATTTTAAAAGGAAATCTAATAGGAAGAAACTTAAAAGTAATCTTTGGGTTTATAAATTATAGCATTAGTTTACTAATATTGGAAATGCTGAGGTAGAAGTTAAGCTAAGGTAAAAGTTATATAATAAGCAAAGAAATACAACAGAGATTTTGCTTGGAATGGGCTCTAATGGTTAAAAAATCATTTAACTAAGCTGAATATTAAATATTTTGGAGCCACCAAATTAGGTTAATCACCTACAAATATACTTCACTCTATTGTGAAAAGCAAGTTATATATGTCTGTATTGTCCTAGTTACTCTCTCATTGCTGAGACAAAATACCCAACACCCAAAGTTAAAGGAGGGTTTATTTTAGCTCAGTGTATAGAGGTTTCAGTCCACAGCTGGCTGACTCTACAGCAGGGTGGCTTGGCAAAGGAGCATCGTAGGGAACAAGCAGTCCACAGCAGGGCAGGCAAGAAGGCAGCGAACCTGTCTTCCACCTTTCCCTTTATATTCTACCCAGCTACAATCCAATTGGTTGGTGCCATCCACAACCAGGGTGGGGCTTTCCACTATTCACCCAGAACTATGCTAAACCAATTAGTGAACTTATTTAGTAATCACACACCCTTAGTCCATATTCATAAACCCTAGCTCTATCCACCTCCAAAAAGTTCCACCTATGAGCATGCAAGAAGCTTTTGGTGGTGGGGGACATCGAGATACAAGCCATAAAATATTCCCTAAGAGTCAGTGTATTGGGTGATATACTATGTCCCCCCAAGTCCTCATATACTTTTGATGGGGCTGAGTCTAGTGCTTGTTATTGATTTGTTGTGTAGCGCC
>RJWM01004745.1:0-98252 GCA_004363535.1 Dasyprocta punctata
CTAGTTGGCTTGCTCACGAAAGTTGTCTCTTAAGTGTGCTTTAGTCCGTATGGTAAAATGCATTGCTGGCATGAGTGCTTTCTAACTAGCAAACTTCTTTTTAGGGACCAAAACAGATTTTACAGGTAATAACCTGCAGGTGCCATTGGGAAGATGTCTCACTGTGCAACAAGAAGTAGATGCTTAACCTCTGCCTGGCCTCAAAAGCCATTCAGTGATAGGAGCAGGGCGACTTCAGATATTTCAACCTAATGTGCCATCAAGCCTCTAGGCTGTCTTGATCTATCCTGTGAATAATGTGTCTTTTTTACAAAATGAGACTCCTTAATAATCTGGCAAGGAAACTTTAAAAAAGTGGACCAGTAGAATTTCAATGTTCTATTCATAGCAATTGGGTTGTTTCCCTGCAAGCTGCCCCAGTAGGAATGAGAGACTGGTGCATGTTTCAGCTCAGAGCAACCCCAAAATTGTTATCCTTATTAACTAGTGGTGCTTGTAAATTATTCTTGCTCATCTGACAAAGTAAAAAAATATAAGCCATATTTGCAGAACTGTAGTTTGACCCTGCAGACCTGAAATTTCAACAAGAAAGATAATGGTTTGGAAATGATGTTAGGTGCCTGTTTCTTTGCAATTTAACTCAAAGGTCTTTTAAAGCAAAATTACTGCATTCCTTTAAACTATCTATGTTTGTCTTTCTTCTTTATTGCACATTTATATTCAAACTCATTTTAAACTAGACTTTTAAGTGTAACTTGCCTTTTCTGGTTTGAAGGTGTAGCGTAACATTCCTAACATGAATACTCTGAAATCTCTAAAAGTCACCAAGAGTTTCCATCCTAGTCCATTGATATTCTGTTTCTTAAACATCATCATTTAGGACAATGAAACCTTTGTGTCTCTTGCATCAGTCTTTAATCTTCTTTTGGTCACGTGTCATATACCCTGATGGCAAATCTTGTCTTCTATTTATCATGCTATTAAAATATCACTTGCATTTTCTATAAAGTTTTGTTGATATTTACAGTCTTCACCCTTCTTATATTCTATTACCCCACTTAGCATTTAGCATGCATTATTGTCTTGCATTTCCTATGTGTTAGCTCTGTCTTTCAAGCTAAAGTATCAGCTGTGTTGGATGTAGAAGGAACATAGACTTATAGGATGCTACAACCAGTTTTCTGGTTCAGGCCTCTTTATGGCTGAACAAACTGAAGCTCAGTAGTGATTAACATCTTATTCATTATATCTTAGTGAGTTGGTGGCAGAATCAAAATGATAGAACTAATGAGCTTTTTGCCTATCAGTATACTATCATTTCCACCAACTTACATAACAACCATTCAATAAATGCATGAAGTATGTATGTTGGTTCATCAAGTGCTTATTCTGTTATGTAAAGCAGCTTATTTTGATCAGTCAACATTAGTGGTTTGTGAGTAATGTTCTGGAAGAATATATATTTATGTATATATAATATACTATGGATTGTATACTATAATACAGAAAAGCATTATATATATTATATATATATATATATATATATATATATATATATAAAATGACTTTGGGATGCCTGGAAAATGGTATTAAATTATTTAGACTTAATGAGTTTTAAAACAATATCACTTTTCTCCCATGTTTAAATATTAGGATTCATGAAAACAATTAAGTTTGCTAGGAAAATGTCACATAAGGTGGTCATGTTAAACACTAAATATCATTACAACATTAAATGTTATTAAAGTCACAATTTAGACTAAAGATTTAAAGTAAGTAGACATAAAATAAGCATCTGAGATAATTTTTGCTTCATCTGATAAACTTCAACTGAAAAAGATCAGGCCCAGGATTTAGCTGGGGGACATGGGGATCCGTCATCAATTGAACATTTTCCCACAGGTTAATTTAGGCTTACATTTGGCAATTCTCATTGCATTCTTTGTTGTTACACTAAGAGCAGAGACTCTTCAGTGAAGGGTTGTTAGTCTTTTTAATGTTTAAATCATTTTTATTTGGAACGATACTATACTTGACAACTGATAAAAGATTTTGCAGTTGACTTTTATAGTTTTTTATTTGGTTACATACACACTCTAATGTGCATAACTTGGAGCTGATTATTGCTATATTTAACAATTCCATGCACAGGAATTTCAGTTGTAGTAAAACATTTTCCTGACCTATATTGTACAGGATTATAGATAATCTTGAGATAAATTACAGACAAGAGACCCATATTTGGCCATCATATTCTTAGTGACTAAGTAGTAATTTTCCACAAGCTATTGTACTTGCTTTATGTGTTAAAAATGTATACATAGGCAATAGCCTGCATAAGGCATATGCGTATACCTGCTTAAAGACAAGTACTAAATGATTTGGCTAGTCATGGCAGTATATTTCAAAATTTTCACTCAAGTTCTTCATATGCCATCAACCTACTTAGAAAGGATCATAATTGACTCACTTCCATCAAAATATTTTTATGACAATTTTTGCTTTTAGGACTATGCATTATTTCTGGCACATGGCATAATTCTCTAGCAAATTAATACTTAGAGTTTTTTCTTAAAACGTGGAAATGATTGATTCTATTTTTTAAAGGAACTCTGTGGAATCTGCATTGAAACAGTGATTCTTCTTATTCTTTTGACATAGCTGAATCTTGAAATCTGATTTTTTTGGAGTTTGGTGTAATATTAGATTATATCCTGAGCATATCTAGCTATAACAGGCTCTTCCAAGTTCACTCCTGTTTTGTCTTTACCCTTGGGATCTAGAATTGATCTGGAGTCCAGAGGACATTGGATATTGACCTGAGTGTAACACCTACTGTTCTTGGAGTTAATCCCAGGTTACATTCCCTGGAAACAGATGATAAGATGGAGTTTGCGATGCAATGGTTCATTACGGATCAACATTCATGAAAGAAAGTAGAAAAGTAGGACATGATGGAGAAAAGGAATAGTTTGAACTGAAGTCCAGCCCATCCATTGGGAAAGATTTCCCAATCAGAATGTCCCAGGTTGGGCCAGCATCTTCCCCAGTCATTGGAGGTTGGCAGACTTAAAGAAGCCAGCTGCCTCTCTGCTCCTGAGATACACCATGTTCTGGAACCCAGAAGGGAGCTGTCTACTGAAAGTTGTCTTCTGACTGCACTCTCCATGGCAGAATAGCAAAAGTCACTTTTCCAAATACCTATCACACTTTGATTTTCCACAAAGGAGATCTACTCAATTAATCTGAATTTCTGGTAATCCTTTTCTGGCTCTTGCTGAGCTCAGAAGGTTTTATTGCTTAGAATTAAAAAGCTTATAACTTAGGCCATAAATGGTAGTACTACAGAAGCAGTTATTCTAATCGATCTCTTGGAATATCCTGCTAGTTTTTTAGATAAAGGCAGAGAGGGTCAGAGAGATTGTATGCCCTGGTCAACATTAAATTTCTTGTTCATGGATAGCAAAAATTAGATCCAAGAAGTCCTAGATAGAATGCAATCAAAACTGTACTCAGCTTCCAGTACACTCAAATTTTAAAATCATCCTTAAAAAAGATCATCCTTAAAATTATTTAAAGTTTTGCCTCAATGTTTTGATCATAATTGTGAGTGGGAATTACTGTAATATGAAGTGTACCCTTGGGTATTGCCCAATTGCTGTTTATTTCAGTGGCAGAGGGAGCAGTGACTTCTAGAAAAGTGACAGAGAGCTGTACAGACTTAAAATACTCAATTAAGCTGTTTCTCATCTGAAGAATATCCTCTAAAACAAAAAGCCATTTTAGTAATTAGCACTCCAGTGTACAAAAGGACACCATTAACAAAAGGAAATTACAAAACACATTAAATTAACATAGCAAAAGATCATATATTATTGCTAAAAAACACATTCCCTGGAGGCAGACATAAACAATTAGCAATAAGGTCGTCCTTCAGTTAATAGTATGTTTGCATTATAAGTTTCAAGCTTTAAAAAAAGATACTCTTCTGGGGACCAGATTAACAATCTTATTTAAAGAGGAAAAAAGAATTTTGCCATTAAACAGGGCTTTCCAGCACTAGATAATAACCATTGTCTATATGAATCAAGTCCTAGAGTAAATCTAGTTCTAAGAAATGCCTTTGTCAGTTTTGGAGCAAACTAGCACACTCTGTTTTGCTTTTTTTTTTGATAAAATAATCCTTTTTATTATTAGCAGTCTGTTAAATCTCACGTGTTACAATTTGAGTGAAGAGAAAAGTAACATAGCTCAGATTTGAGGGCAGAGTAACTAGGATACTAACATGTTTGCATTCAAACTGGCTTAGTCCTAAGTTCTTGGATTCTAGGTGAATGAGATCTTAAGAAAATTAAAATTATTTTTTAGATTGATGTTGGAAGAATTTAATGATGCATAATGTAATCAAGTATATCATAACATATTTGATTTATGAAGCATATTCCTTGTAATAATTGCAAAACACAAGTGGTATTTCTTACATTTGTTTTTACTTTCATGGTATTAATTAAATATAATGCAGCTTTCAATGTAATTTAAACTTTGATCTAATTTTATAAAATAAGATTACAGTTGAATCATCTTTTTTAACCTCAAACTTCATATATTATTAAAATTGTACTTTGCTTTGTGGTGAAATTGCTATATTTTTGGGTCATTTTTCATGAGAAATTCCAGGCACTTCTTAAGTTTCTCTCCCCAGTTATTTATGGTAAACATTCAACAAAGGTCATCAATATAAACATTTGATGAACACTTTAGAATATTTACCTGTTGAACAAAGTCATCCTGGCAATCTCCCGTTACCAGTGCTGCCCATGGGACTCTAGAACCAGCTTCAGTCCTATTCGCAGAGTTGCTCACTTGGCTGTTGCTATTCTTTGATGCAGTTCTCTTTTTTTACCAGGAATAGACCTGGACTTGTTTCTCAGTTTCCAAAGGTGAAAGCAGAACATAGGTTGAAATTTTAAACACTTTAGTAAGAATATGTGGATCAAGGAAAATTGTAATAGATTAATTTATACTAGTCAAGCACAAATCCATGTGTTCACCATTGTGAAATAGGCTTTCCTTTTTGTTTTTGGTTTAAACTCACTTGGGAGGACCACCCAGCCTTTCTCATGCTAATGACAGTTTACATGAGTGTGTGCATGTGACATAACTCTAGGCTCCACTCAACTTCAAGACTGCAGAATGAAAAAAGAAATACACTGTATTGTTACTTTTAAGGAAAATATCCATTTCCCAAAACTTTATTTTTCCTGCATTGACATTGTCCAATACATTAATTATGATTTTTGCATCAACTTGAAAGAATCCATGTCATGTGTTGTAAGCTTGCCCAGTACATTTTGAGTTAGTTGATCTTGTATAACTATATCCAACTCATGTTCCACTGTCAAACTCAGTTCAATACCATTATATAGTGCTCATCTATTTGCAGTTTTCCTCATCTCAGCTTAGAGTTTTGCAAACTACTTCTTAGGGAGGTATGTGCACAATTCTTTGCGAAAAAAGTTTATGCATATATCTGCATATTTGTCAAAATGCTTGCAGATAGATAAAGCATTATATTTCCCAAGTAAGTAGCATATTCATGAGAGTCAATAACCAATGAAGTCACATAACTGCTACATTTCTTAGTATGGAATATCTACTTTGAAGTTACTTTCATTCGTTCTTTTTCATAATCAGGGAAACAAAATAAACAGTACTTGTTCTTAAATAATAGCTCTGCTGCCCACAAATCAAAGATTCATAAAAGTCTATTACCAGAACTTCTTGTTCATTTAGCTGTCTATCTAGAAAACCCCCTGAAAGTAAATGTTGATTGTTTCATTGTTAAAATTCTTTCAAACCTTATGTAACTGTATTACTCCTAAAATCCTTCATTTTTGAAACATACACTTTTAAGATTCTTACTCCAATACAGCATAGAATGTTGGTTTCTTTAATAATAAGGGATGGGAGAAAATATTTTTAAATTATCATGGGATATATAAAACTTTATTTCTAGTAAAATAATGAAACTTGTATAGTATTTTGCAGTTTATAGCACAAATCTCTCTAGATAGATTAATGTTCAAGCATCTAAAACTTCACAGAATAAAATAATATGTAATTTTCTAAATAGTAATATAATTCACTATTACCTTTTTATATTCTGCTACATATGTGTTCAAGTAAATATTAAAATCAATAGGTTGCTGAAACAAATTTAATCATATGTATTGGTTAAGTTTTGCCTTGTACAAAATATCCTAAAATTTAGTGACTTAAAACATTAAAATTTGCTTAATTTCTTATTTTGTAGAACAGCAATTTTTGATGGATTCAGCTGAGTGGTTTTACTATTATGATCAAGCTCTGATGATCTCTGCTTAGCTTTCTTGTGTTACCTATAGCAAACTTTGGACTGAGTGACAGATTGTCTGTTCTTGAACAATCCAGCTAACACATTTCATTATCTCTAATCTTCATATTCTCTATCATCCCCCATGCTACCCTGGGTTTGTTGACATGGCAATACATTAAGAGTTTCTAAAAGCAGCCAAAGGTAACAACTCCTAATTTACAAACACTTTGAAAGCTTCTGTATGTATCATGTTTGATACCATTCCATTGGTTGAAGCAGATCACACAATCAAGCTTAGAATAATAGTAGGCCTTTAAAAATCATGGCAAGGTGACAGGAATTGAAAGAAACAATTTTTTTGTGATAAATCTGTCACACTCTGAAGTATATTGTTTCAAATATAAAATGTTTGTTTGGTACACTAACATAATTATTCTTAAGTGTTCTACCTCATATGCTCATTAAAGCATCACTAAGCCATCTTGTTTGAAAGTATCTGATTTTTTTTAGTCAATCTTGGTGATTGAAAACCATTCTATTCCATTCTATGTATTTTTAAAGAATTACAAAAAATCTACATCTGCAGTCCTGTACATACATTCAACTGTTTATTACCATATTTTCAACTTGAGAATTGGTAATAGGATGGCCAAAAATACTTTTAAAAAATGTTCACTTACTATTTTGGCGAGAAAGAGCAGCTGGAGAGAGTTCAAGTCCATGTTGATAATTGTAATTTCAAGGTGTAAACCTAGTGAAACTATTTGACAGCTTAACATCTTTCTGTTTTTGCTGTTGCAAGATATAAACGGTTGTGATAGACATTCTTTGAACACAAACTATTTCACATCTCAATATTTTTTACTTGGACAAAACTTTATGTCAATTGTATTTTTTCTCAAATTGGTGATAATTTCTTAGTTTTGCAAGTTATTTGGAAATAGAAGATAATGGTATGTTTCTAGAGAGATTTAATCATCACATAGAGAAGAAAAATAATAACCTCACTCATGAAAGTGTTTTCTAGATATTCTGATAATTAAAGAAATTACAATTGTCATGTGAAAGAAATTTCAGTAAGAAGGAACTTGATCTCCATGATGACATGACTTTATATTACTGCTTAAGTTTGTGATAAATTATATCTAAGTGGGTTATAATTTGCTATACTTTAATGTGCTTTGATTTCAATCAGAAAAAGTTGACACAAAGTAAGTTTTAACTTTGTTAAGTGTAGTTCCTAAGATTCTTTAATCAAAAAATGAATTTAAAGGTTAAAATCAGATAGATATACAAGTGTTTACGTTTGTATGTATGCGTATATTGGCCTGTTTTTCATGTCTGTGTTCATGTCTATGTCTGTGTCATATGTCTATGTCTGTGTGACTATCTTTTTATCTCTACCTACCCACCTTTCTTCCTACTTTCCTGTCTACCTACCTACCTATCTACCTACCTACCTACCTATTTATGTTGAGCAAGGTTGGGTAGAAAGGTACATATACCCATTACTTAGTTTATCTCTCTGTTTTCAAAAGGGCTTTATTAGGATGAGAATGCTACTTACATTATATAGTTTAGTGAAGTTTCAACCTATTGGGGGGAACCAGCTTGCATTTCCAAGAAAAATATAAGATTTATATGTATAAAATAGTTAAAAATTCAAACATCAAACTTGGTTACACTGAGTCATTTATTTGTTTACTCTTTCATTAACCATGAAGTCTATGTGTCAGACATTATACTAAATATTTTTAAAAATCGCAAAAGTATAAGGAACAAGGCTTAGTCAAGTGCTGTAAGTATGATATGATAAGGCCTTCAATCTATTCTGACTGCCTGTTTTAAAAATGAACTCAGGTTTATGCAATTATCATTGAGCTGGACCTTGGCAAAGTGTGATATTCAAGTAGAAATATAAATATGTTCCCTAACTTTAAACATTTCACAATTTTAGGGATAGATAAGACTTGTATTAATGTAGGTACACTAAGAGATTATGAAACCCAAAGTGATGTTAGTTATTTTATAAATTCTTTGAAATTTAAGTATGTTTCTTCCTTGTTTACAGTTTAATGTATTATTTTCCTTTTCAGACTTATGACTTAGCAAGTTATAAGGATTTTCTCTACTCTAACCTCCAAATTTTCACTGTTTTACTATTTGTCATTTCATGTACCATAAAGAAGTCCATATTCATGTTTTTCCTCCTTATCATATGGTTTAGTACTGTTCCATCTTCTGTGTTTTCTGCTTTTAGACTGGAATTTCTTTTTTCTACTTTCCTACTTTAGTCTTCTTTTTCTGATTTTAGCCATAGTTCAGATAGCACCTGCTTAAAAATATTTTGACTGATTCCCTTGTCAGAAGAGATTCCTTCATGTAGTAGGTATTCATTAAATATTTATTGAACAAACTAATTGTATTTAAGTTTTACCTTTGTATTTATTTAATTTTGGATAATATTATAGGTTAATATATGCTTTTCACCAATTAGTTTGTAAGGTCTATGGGGGATAGCAACATAGATGGTTTATTTTTGTAGGATTTAGTCACATTATCTTCAGCTCAATAGGAAGGTAAAAATTAGGTTGAAGTCAGGAAAATTTCTAAAACTAAAGTATCAATCAAATACTTTACTATGACTAAAACAGGGAAGGTAGTTTTGAATATCATTACTAATTTCAAAGACAAAAGATTGTCCACTTTATTCAGACAATTTTCCCTCATCCTCAGTAGGAAATTATTCCTGGGATATTCTAAAACAACTTCTGCTTTGAGTCTCTGTTGAATTACACTTCATGGGTGCAACCTACGTAAAATAAGAAGATCAATGAACAAAGCAAAAGTTCATCACTAATTTGTTTTATGATCATGGTTAAGTTATTTAATGGCACAATTTTTCTGATCTATAAGTTGGTAAGCTAGTATTTACTTTGATTACCTCACAACCTTGCTATGAGAATTAAATGCAGTGAAACATTTGTGTATGTCTGGAGACACAAAAACAAGGCAACATTATTCCACATTTCTTTAGAAATGCCTTTAATCTGCTTCAAGATTTGGGAAGGTACCAAACTTTTAACATTTTGGAGAATCAACATTTTTTTCAGGAAGAGGGCCAACACTTGTCTCATAGAAGGCCTTGCTTATTTACCTACCTGGTCACTTCCTGTTTCCCCATGTTACTTTGTGTGGTAATGACTTTGTTCCTTTCATAGAAATGGCAAAATTTGTAATAATGTATTTGATTAATTGTTTATTTGATAGTTTTAAATTTATAGGTTTGGTGAGATTGTAAACTGTAGCTTTCACTGTTGAAAAACAATGTCTATGGGTTAATGCACAAGTACTCAATGTGTTTTTGTGGGGTGAAAAAGTAACCTAGGACCAGGGGTCTCCAATATGCCCATGAGGAAGAAACGCAAAATTTGCTATAAATTGGGGAGAATTAGAGCTGCCTTCTTGCCATACTGGAGAGGAACCCCTCTGGAAATGTACGCTGCAAGGAGGCAAATTATGCCTTCATTTGTCTCAGGATGCAGCAATTACAATTCAGACTTCTGAAGGGACAGAAAATGAGGGATCCTAAGGATGCTGTTTGGCAGAACCTAGCAATGCTGTGTCTTTGGGAATTGGATGTTTGCCAGACGTGCTTGCCCAGCACTAATTACAGAGCACCTGAACTTTTATCCATCATCTGTTCTGCTGCACAAAATTTGAACAGTCCGATGAATGGTTTGCATTCTTCTCAGCAGCTTCAGGACAGGAGGAAAATCCTTTCATTTAATTAGGCTATTATTTTCCATTTCGAAGCTTCAATAGAGTCTTAGAAACAGATGCCAGTTCCTCTTCAGCCTCTGGGCCAGAGGAAATCACAATAACTGCTACTGAGAAAAGAACATAGATAAGGCCCTGTCAACAATGTCATTAACTTGCCTCCACCCAGGTAGTCAAGAAACAGATGTTAATTACCTAACAGTACATCCCAAAACTGAAAACAGCTTAATTGCTGGTTGGGCTTTTGTTTATTGCTGGATAATACTTTCTGTTTATTCCTCTATGTCTGGAAATCTTTCTTTGTCTCTGCCTCTGTTTCTGTCTCTACCTATCTATTTTAATAGTGGGATTCTTTCTGCTTTTTAAAATTACTGATATTGCTTATAACATAGTCCATTTGGATTGCTGCAACAAAAATACTAGAAACTGGATAACTTCTAAAGAAAGAAATTCATTTCTCACAGTTCTGGAGGCTGGTAAGTCCAAGACCAAGATTTGGTTAGTGCCTCATGAGGCCTGTAGTCTGGTTTATAGTTGGAGCCCTCTAGATATCCCTAATGCAGTGGCAGGGAGTCTCCATTAGAAGGGTACTAAGCCCACTCATGAGGGGTCCAATCTCATGCACTAATCACCTGCCACATTCTTCGCCTTGCAATGTCATCACATTAGTGAGAAGATTTCATTTTTCTGAAGGCAGAAACATTCAGAACATAGCCTCTCCTTATCGACAGCACCATTCAGGGTATTTTGCTTTCCCCAAAGTCATTGTCATGAGTAGAGGCAATTGCTACATTTACACTGGGTCTGTCAGGTGTGATCATTTCCTCTTGAAAGGAGTGGCCCTATTCTCCCACCTTCACACAAAGTTTACAGAATTACTTTTACCAAACAAGGTGAAACAAATATTTCAGACATTTATTTGTAGGACATTTGTTGAATTTTATTTGTAGGACGTTTGTTGAGTTGTTGATTTTAGGCAAGGTGCCTGTGAGAGAAAACTGGAAACTGTGGCTGGACATGAGAATTAAGTATTTTTGTGGGATCAGAAACATACTCTTGCGATAGATTGCTTTCATTGAACTGTTCAGGAAGGACTGATTGGTTTAATAGGTCACAAGTCAGCTGGCTGAAGCTGGAAAATATTTAAAGTCCATGGGAAGTACGAGGCTGAGAGTGGAATGCTTGTGGAGATGATAACACAACTCCAACTGGCCATTTGTGAGGTGGTTTAAAGGCAAGTACTAGGACACTTGGATTGAATTTTTCAGTGAGAAAATCCTTTAAGGGAAAGTAAAATGGGGGTCAATATATTATCAGTTCCTTCAGGACTGTTTAAGCAGATTCAATAGTTTCCTTTGGATCAGATAATTCATTTTGACTGTCAAATATGCAAGGAAGTAAATTCAGATTCCTATGGAGGCCACATAAATGAGCAGAATAGCATTGATATTAGAATAATTCTAGAAGAATTTGACCTTTTGAGCTAAATTTTATTTTCTTACTTCTCTAGATTTTTAGATATAAGAATTTTTGCTTGCTCATAATTTTAGTATAGGGGAAACTTACTGACACATGGACAACAGCCTTGGGGCGGGGAACCTCGCAGGGGGAGCATGGGTGCAGGGATCCACGCTCCTTTTTGGTCCTTGGGCCACATGGCTATGAGTTGCTCTGTGAATGTCAGCCCAGTCTGCATGTTAGTTCATTTTTCTCAAGAGAAGTTCCAGAACTTAATTTTTATATGGAAACTCCTGATTTTTAAAATATGACTGTTAATTCAACCTTCATGAGTTATTTTTGCCAGCGTATACATTCCTCAGCTCAACAGTAACATAACATTCTCAGCATCCTTTGTTCTCAGTCCAGATCACATTTCCCAAAGGCAGACAGTGGGGTGTGATTTATGTTGCCCTAAACCCTGGAAGATAATTTCCTAGTGAGTTGATAAACAACTCTTTTTTTCTTTTACCTAGAGCTTAACTGATTACTTCTCCTTTGCCACAGGCCTGTGAAAACTCCCCTTTGATGCATCAAGGGATGTAGGAAATATAATATGGTTCACTATACAACAGATTTCAATATCCACATATCAAATCACTATCTCCCAAACATAACATGTATGTGAAAACAAATGACTACTAGACATGCCCAGCAATGCTATTTAGAAAAAAGGTTCCACTTTAGTAATAGAAATTTCAGGAATGGGGATAAATAAAATTTGAAGGCTGACAATCTTTAATAATAACCTATCTACCACTTACAGTAATGAAGGAATTTTCAACAAATGAAATACAAAATGCAAAAACAAAACAAAATACCACAAAGAAACCCAAGGGTATCAAAAGACCCTCCCCCACCTCAAAAAAAAAGTTTGGATAGAAGTAGGGAAGCCAGAGTTATTTTTCTAAAGGTCTTCCAGGTGTATTAATCAAGGGATATATATATTACAATAAAATTATGTGCTGTGGAGCAAAACAGAATTAAAAAGAATTACACATAGTGAACTTTTCAGGAAGCTTTCAAGCTGTTTTAGCCTTTATTCTTGAATTTAAGGAGTACTTTTAAGTTAGCCTATGTGAGGGAGAGTGAGCTTTCCTATTTTAGAGTCACTTTCTTTTGCTCAGGATGCAAATTTCTTCTTGTCATTGTGACAAGATTCAGTGATGGCAAAGCATTCTTGAGTGTGAATTGTTTTTATGGCACAGTCTGAGCATAGGTTAATAGGGGTGCATTTCTAAAATGCTGATGCTTTTAGGAATCATTAAAATTCATGCTTTATATTCTGGGCCAAAAAAAATGGCTGTTATATGATTTAGTGAAACATTTTACCATTTTCTCCTTCTTTTGTTATCTCTCTGTCTTATCAAATGGAGTTGTCCCACTGTTATCCATCAAATATGGGTCTTTGTATAAATCTAGTTATGATTCTCCCATATTTCAATTGTCTATGGCTGCATACAAGCCACCCCAAATCTTGCGACTTGAAAGAAGAACAACCAACCATTTTTGATTGAACCTGCAAATGTGCCTAGCTCTGAAGAGACTGCTGATCTCTGTTCTCTGCAGGGTCTGTTGCTAAGTCTGTATGAGGTGTAAGAATTCACTTCAAGTGGCTCCTTTAGAAGGTCTTGCTATTGGTTATTGGTTGGAAGCAAAGGAAATTGGTGTCTCTATTTCTGTCCACAAGTTCCCTCACATCATGGTAGTTGCATAGTTCTAGGTGCACACAGAGGCAGGAAGTACAAGCTTCTCATCCTAAGAAGCAGCAAATAGGACATATTCTATTGTTCAAGCAGCCCTGGGGTCCATTCAGATCCAAGAAGAGGGGCATAGACCTCACAATTAGATGACACAGATGTAAAAGAAAAAAATATATATTTACCTACCTTTTAAATTTCATTTCCTGCCACTACCATCCTTCATGCTATCTATATTTCTCAACCCCATCTCCAATTACTTGGTGTTCTTGTGGATCTCGAACATGTGAAAGAAATTACTGTTTTCCTCTCCCCCTCCTCTTTCTCCTCCTGCTCCTCCTTCTCCTTCTTTTTAAATACTTTTCCCTTGTTTTCTTCCTAATCACCCAGAATACCATACTTTTAGTAAACATTTAATGATATATCAGGAATAAGCCAAAGCATGCTTTTTATTTGAAATATTTCCTAACTCTGTTCACTAACTAGAGTTAACAACTTTTATTTTTCTGGTTACCTACTGTGTCATCTGAATATATTGCTTCTTAGTCAGTTGTAGCATAATGCCTAATACATCGTGAAAATTGAACAATTATCTGTCAAATGAATTAACTTGGGGGAACTAGGGAAAAACTACTGAGAGACTGAAATAATCCTGGAGTTTTATCTCCACTCTCCAACATTTGTATCACTTTGGACAAGTTACAATATTCAGTTTCCTTTATCTTGATTTTCTTCACTTTTCAAAGAAAGGTTAAGTGTATCTGTTTTATGAACTTCACAGAGACACACGAGAATAAACAAACTTGTATAGAAAAGTATCTTACATATATATTTGCTAGTGAAATACATAATTTTTAAGTTATCTTCAGTGGAAACTTAGTTTTTTCTTTGTAAAACGCTTGACCAGACAAAATTGTCAAGTCTTGATGAAAAACATTATTCTAGGAAAGAAATTCTTATATTGTTTTACTAGCATTATAATTTTTCAAAAACCTCCTTATGGAAGCAAACCTTTGGACTCTTGATGAAAATCCACATCCTTAGAAATGTGCCCAGCTGTGCAGTTATCATAGAAAAACAGGACATGCTGTGCTTCTGTAACTTACCTGCCCTGAGAAACAAATATTTGTAGGAAACATAAATCAAGTCTGCCAGTTATGAAGAAAAAGAGGTTTATTTTAATTTTGTCACATAGTTTGAAAAAAAATACTTGAAAATATCTTTTCCTTATGTGATGGTCCTTCTGGTGATAGTGCGTGTGAAAACTGTTCTCTTCTAACAGGATGCTACTTCATTTGAAAATAAGTAGCTCTTTTCATTATGTGGAAAAAATGAAGAAGATGTTTTCAGAGAAATTATTGACCTGAAAAGTGGGGAGGGAGAGGGAATATTGAAGTGGGATTGTGCATGAGGAAAAAGTGTCAGTGGGCTCATGATTTTCAAGGACAATGGACCAGGCAAGTTTCACTAAAAAAGAAAAGCTGTGAGTTCAAAAAGCATAAGAGCTACACAAAATTTAATTCTATGAGAATGGATTTAAGTGTGTGCGTGTGTGCGTGTATAAGAGCATTTATAACGACTACTGGGAAAGCATCAATGATAGAGTGAAGTAGTCCAGAGAACATTAGGTACAGAGGGCTGCACCTATGGAGGAGGAACGTGCAGAAGAGCAACATCTTAAACAAGAAAAACCTGTGCTATAATATTGTCGAGGAACTGAAAGGTGATTCTTTCTGGGACTGTCAGCAATCAGGGCTGTAAAGTCATATATTTAAGAGGCACTGCATGGAATCAAAAGGCAGGAATAAGTTCTCAGCAACATACATGCAGGAAAGATAGCACAGCAAGAATATATAAAATAAAAACTATGTAGTCTTCTAATATGGTCCTCCTTTGTTTTGGTATGAATCTTAATTATTTCATTATGAGGGAGAGATTATTATAAGCTGTTTTGAGTATACTTCATGTTCTTGACAATTATTGTATGCCAATGATATTTGTTATATTGAGGTATCACTTAAAATTAAAATATTATTGAACTTGAAGAACTTAATATTTTTAATTAAAAAATTATTAAAATTTTAATTGACACGCAAATATTATCATACATAAGTATGTGTTGCATTATAATATTTCCTCATATATATGAGATGTAAATGAAACATATAGTGAATGTTTGGATTTTAAAAAATCATTTCAGTAAAAGACACTGTTTTAGTTATCTTTTTCATTGCTGAGACAAAATACCTGACATCGAAAGTAAAACGAGGAAAGGTTTATTTGGCTCACAATTTGTAGAATTTTCAGTCCATAATCAGCTGTATGTAAGGCAGGGTGACTTGGCAGAGGGGCATCACAAAGAACAGTTCATGGAGGTCAGGTTATAGCAAAAGAACAAGAGAGAGAGGGGACTGTCTGTCTCTTATATTGCAGATTACCTGCCCTAGGGCAAGTGTAGCACTCACACCCTTAATCCCAGTATTGGACTATGAATCAATCACAAACTAGGTTCAGCACCGCCCTGTCAATTGAATGAAGCTGGTGGTGGGGAGTGGATGGACATCCAGACACAAATCACAATGGACACATTGCTATTAATCCCCCTAAAAGTGCCCCCTTTCTTTGAAGACATTTATCTCATTGTTTTTGCCACTTACTGGAGCAGTTCTGGAAGTCCTCTTTTGTATGTGTTTCTGTGAAATGTGATCAAAAGTAAGGTGAATGCTGCTGCCAAGTGCCATCAAGTAGAAAAGAAGGTTTATACAAAGCTTGCAGCGTGTCCATCCACCTTATTCTCTAAATCTAACACTGTATAACTTCTGGCTCTTTCCCAAAGTTAAAATCATCATGAAAGGTAAATGTTTTGAATTAATTTAAGGTATGGTGGCAGCCACAACAGTATAATACTTGAAAGAGGACTTTCAGAATGGGTTCAGAAAGTGTCAAGAATGATAAGTGTGTTTGAAGTGAAGGGAGTGTTTTAAGTGAGATGAATAGCAATGTCTTTTACTCTAACAATTTTTTAAAATTTAAGCATTCACTATTTTTTTAATCACATCTTGTATAACATACAGTAGTCAAATCAGAGTGGTTAAAGCACCCACTTCAAATACTTATGTCTTTGTGCTGGAAGAATTCACAATCCTCTTTTCAAATATTTTGGAACATAAAATAGATATTGTTTTCTCTAGATTTTGAGGATTAGTGATGATGAATATTTTAACAAACTTGTCTACCATTTGCATACCTTTTATTTTGCAGTACAGGGGACAGAACCCCAGGTCTTTGCACTAAACCATACCCATAATCCATTTATTTATTTATTTATTTGTTTATTTATTTATTGATACTGGGAATCAAACTCAGGACCTTGCACTTGCCAGGCAGGTGCTTATTATACTGAGCTATATCCCCTATATGTTTATTTTTAAGACAGGCTAGTACTATACTGCTAAATTGCCCAGGCTGGGCTGTAACTTATGATCCTCCTGCTTCAGTCTATCAGAGTGCTAGAATTATAAGCTTGCATCGTGGTGCCTGACTGTATGTCTTCTTCTTTTTTTTTTTTTTTTTTTTTTTTTGCGGCACCGGGGATTGAACTCACAGCCTCGCGCCTGCCAGGGCAGGCGCTTAAGCCACTGAGCCAAACTCGCGGCCCTGGTTTTTTGAGGCAGGGTCGCACTATGTAGCTCAGGCCGGCCTTGCGCCGCGTTGTAGCAGGGTCGCACTATGTAGCTCAGGCCGGCCTTGCGCCGCGTTGTAGCCCAAGCCGGCCTCGAACTCACAACGCTCCGCCTACCTCAGCCTCCCGAGTGCTGGGATTAAAGACGTGCGCCACCACGCCCGGCTTGTATGTCTTCTTTTGAGGAATATCTATTCAGATCACTTGCTTGCTTTTATATCAACTTTTTTGCTATTGATTTTTTTATTTCTTAATATAATATATTCTTGCTATTAATCCACTGTGAGATGAATAGTTTGCACCAGGCATAGTGGCGTATGCCTATAATCCCAGCACTTGAGAGGCTGAGGTTGGAGAAGTTCCAGGAGTTCAAGATCTGGATTACATAGAGAGTTCAAGGCAAGTTTGAATTACATAGTGAGATCCTGAACAAAACAAAACAAGAATAGCTTGCAAATATTATATTATTTTCCATAAAATTTCACTCTGTTCATTGTTTTCTTTATTGTGCAGAAATTTTTAGTTTGACATAATCTCATTTGACAATTTTTTCTGTCTTTTTGAGACAGGGTTTCACTATGCAGTTCAGGCTGGCTTGAGCTCACTTTGTAGCCCAAGCTGGCCTTGAACTTGCAGGGCTCCTTCTGCCTCAGCCCTCCAAGTGCTGGGATTACAGATGTGCACCACCATGACCAGCTTCATTAGATAATTTTTTTTTCGCTTTTGTTTTCTGTTTTTGTGGTCTTACTCCTAAAACTTTTGCTAATGCTAATATCCTAAAGAGTTACTCCCATACTCTTTCTGGTAGTCTTTTACTTTCAGGTATTGCATTAAAGTTTTCGATTCATACTGAGTTGCCTTGTGTATGATGAGATATGTGAATTCAGTTTCATTCTTCTGCAGATGGGCAGCCTATTTTCCCAGCCGTGTTTATTGAAGATACTGTCCTTTCTCTAATGTATGTTCTTGGTGGCTTTGTCAAAAACAAACTGGGAATAGATTAGTTAGTAGGTTCACTATTCTGTTCCATTGGTCAATGATTATGGCTCTGTCTACTATAACTTTGTAGACTGTTTTCAAGTTAATGTGGTATTTCTATCTTTAATTTTTTCATTTAGGGTTGCTTTGGCTTCTTGAGGTCTTTTGCAGTTCTGCATAAATTTTAGGAATTTTTTTCTTGTTTCTGTGAAGAACGACCTTGGATAGATTTCACTGAGATGGGATCATTTTAAGTACCATGGATTTTAACAGTATTTATTCTTCCAATCCACTGACATGTAATATTTTCCACTTTTTTGTGTGCATGTCATTTACAATTTCTTTCATCTCCTTGGTTAAATTAATTTTTATGCACTGTATTTATTTAATTTTGCATCTATGGTAAATAGAATTGTTTTTATGAATTTATTTTTCCTTAATTTTTTACAGAGATACATTAGTGATTTTTGTATTCTTCTTACTTATAAGTTATATATTTACTAATTTGTTAGATATGTACTGCACAATTAATATCCTTGATGAATTTTAAATACCTTAATTAAGTTTTCAGCTATGTTTATGTGTATCCAAATCTTCCTTGTTCCATGAAAAGTCTAGTTGAATACCAAGACAGGAAATAGTGCCTGAATTTACTTTTCTATATTCCTACAGAGGTAGCGGAGAAGAAGAGTAAATTACATTGTTAACCTTAATTGTTGCTCTTTTGCACTAACAGTTGCCATTCCTCCAATTATGTATTTGAGATCAGAAATTACATTAAAAAATGATTCCCAGGTGTAACTTGTCCCTTTTAATCTAGAGTTGTGAATCTACTGCCGTGGTAAGGCAGAAACTCTTACCGTAAATGTATTTATTTGTTCCCAGCTCAAAAGCATCTTATTTCATGGATAAAGACTGAGAAAGAAAGCAAAGGTGGTAGGACTAACAACTGTGAGCAATCACATGCTTGCGATATTCTCGTGAGAGTCCAGACGCTGGCTCATGTTGATCACTTACACTGACACCAGGAGAGAAACACAAAGCCTTGCTGAGTGGGAGTCCACAGGACTCCGACTCTACGAGCCCTCCACCTTGTCCCTCCCTGTTCTATAGGACAGATGGCATTCAGCAAGGTCCTTGGAAGTTTATTTTGCACTTCTCCTATGCCTCATTTTTCTCAAACAATAAGGTATCCTACAATATTATTGATGTGAAATATTTCCAAAATATTAATGTGATTCTCAACAACCTGAAATAATTTTTCAAAACATTTTCATAAAAATGATTTCAAAAGGTTTCACTGGGAAAGCAATAGGCTTTTCAAGGATAATTCAGACCTTTTTTAAGTAAATAAGAGGAGTGATTTCACGGGCTTTTTTCCTTACGAATTTCATAAACATTAAGAGTGTCAAAATCATTTTATATTTCTGATTTGACTATAAGATCTCCTGATTTTGCTTGTAGTAAGTGATGTTCAAATTCACTTATGTTTGCTTGTAAAGCATCTTTCAAATAGAAAGAATTTGGAAGTTTTTTCTTAAAGGAAGATGTTATACAGTAATTAGTTTTAAGTTCCTTTGAACCAGACTTCCTATTTCCATTTTATACTGCTCTTTAAAATGTTCCATTTTATGTACAAAATTTTTCCCTGGTAAAATAAAGACAACTTTGTTGAATCATTACTAAAGTCAACTGGCAGCAAGTCAGAAAGTTATTTCATCCATTATCTATTTCATTATTTGAATGATGCTTCGGCTATGGATCAAATTATTTTCTACTTAAATTAGTTTATGCAAACAGGCCTGGATTCCTATGTCCTTGAGAATTAAATTATACTCTATTTCTATAGGGCTAACCTCCAGGGTCCCTGAGATATGAGTACACCCATTAGAATTTACATGAATACACACATTTCAAAAGATGAGTCTCATTATTGTACCCAAACTGGAGTGCAGTGGCTGCTCACAAGGACCAGCCTGTTACTAATCAGTGTGTGAAACCTGGTGATACCCAGTTCCTGGAATATTACCATACTGATGCCAAATTAGCATGGACTGGTGATCAGCATAGTAACTACTGCCTTAAATTTCAATGCCCAAGCGATCCTCCGGCCTCAGCCTCCTTAATATCTGGGACAATAGATGCATACTACTATGCTTGGTTAAAACATATTTTTTATCAGTATGTAATTTTCTGAAAAACTGCATGTGTTGCTAAATAATATGCATAACATAACTACAATTTTACAGATATACGAACAAATATACTTGTATAGAATTTTAAAATAACTCTTTAGCATTTATATAGCATACACAGAGACAGAGAGTATGTGTTGTGTGTTCTAATATACATAGATCAGCCATTTGTAAAGCCACCTGTTCAATAAGGTAGATATTACTTGTGGATACTGTTGAGTGCTTAAATGTAGCTAGCATGACCCATTACAGTATTAATACTTTGAATCTATTTTATTAAACTAAATATACTAGTAAGATAACTTGGTTTATTTTACTTTTTAAAGTATATAGTAGATAACTTAAAGTTACATATGTCAGTCACATATTTCTATCAGCATTTTTCTAAAGAATGTATCATATCAGCAATAAATATGATTTATATCTTATAAATACATACATAGGGGAATGGTTTTCAAAAACATTTATGAGTAGACCTACATGATTAAATCAATTTTTTTACAGTTCTTTTTACAGTATATAGTCCTTCTTTAGATGTAGTTTTCTTTTCTGCAATTCTAGTTACCCATCGGCACCTGCAGTCTAAAAATATTAAATGCAAAATTCCAGAAATAAAAACTCTTAAGTTTTAAATTGTGCACCATTCTGAGTGGTATGAGAAAATCTTATAAAGTCTGACTCTGTGTCCCTTTGGAATATTAATTATCACCTTGTCCAGTGTATCAAAATTGTATATGCTACCCTGCTGTTAGTCACTTAGTAACTATCTCTGTTATTAGATTAACATACACGCTAAAGTAGTACTTGTATTCATGCAACTGGTTTTTACTTAATAATAGCCACAAAACGCAAAAGTAGTGATGCTGGTAATTCAGATATGACAAAGAGAATCCATAAAGTGCTTCCTTTAAATGGAAAGGTAAAAATTTTCACCTTTCTGAAGAACAAAAATAAATCATACACCGAGGTTGATAAGATCTAGGATAAGAATGAATCTTCATTTCATGAAATTGTGAAAAGGAAAAAGAATGCTAGTTTTGCAAAAGTTATATCTCTGGGTGCATAGTATGGGAAAACCATTATATTTGTGTTTGTATGTATAGGAAAAACAAAGTGCATATAGAGCTTGAGTTCTATATGTGGTTTTAAGCATCTATAAGGGCCCACAAATGAAAAGCAATGGCTGTATTATAAAACATTCCATTTAACATAACATAAAGATAATATGGGTAGAGTATCTTAATAAATTTATGTTTTATTGCTATTTTTCTAGTCATATTTCATTCCCCATGAACTCTCATTTCTGAGAATTGCCTGCTTTGATTTTTTTTAGCTTTGTAAATATGGTTTTAAGGAAGCTTCTCTGTTAACTTTCCTCTTGCCATGAATGATTGAAACTTATCCAAACAAGGCTGATAAAAATATTTCTGCATTTTGGAAGTTGAGTCAGAGAATTATATTCTACCTAAATGGCCAACAATGTTAAGATGAGAAACTTAAGACCATATAGTGCTCATGTATTCTGTCCTATGGGAAATGTCAGCCATCTGTACAAGACAATAATGCAGAATAAAAAAAGAAAAAAAATGGGAGGTAATTTTTCTACATGATTCTATGAGTGGTTTACATTTCTCAATCACTGGTTTTGCTAATATTAATCAAGCTTCTTACTATACAATTTTAATTTCTTACACTTTAAATAAAAATGTTTTAATTATTGCAATAGTTAGAAGCACAGGATATTATTTTATTAAGGTTTCATCTCTCAGGTGATTAGATATTGTAGGGTTAAAGCTTTAGTCTACTCCCTAACTAAAGAACAAACAGCACAGACACTTGATTTTAATCTTTTAAAAAATATTTTTTATTTATGTAAAAGTACATGCTTATTGGAGAAATAAAATATAACATGCAGGAAAATATAAATCAATAAATAAAAATCACATGATATTTCTTCATTCCAAAATTGCTTTATTAATATAGTACCTTATTTTATGCCTCAGTTTAGTAAACTTAAAAATTATGCATCTGATTTTTTTAAGTTTATAAATACTGAATATTCAATATTTTATTCAGTATTTATCTCCTGTTTAACAGGATGTCATAGCATTTTATCATTTCACTCAATTTTATTTTAAATGATTTATAAATGATGACATCAAGTTCATATTATAGATACACTACATTTTATTTATTAAACCTTTAAGATCAGAAAATTTCTCCAAGTTTTACTCACATACATTCTTCTGAAATGAATACTTACTATCATAACTTTTAGGCTATGTCTTTGGCTTTTTTCCTTAGGATAGTGAGCAAGATACATTATGGAGCGAAATACTCCATATGTCACTGAAATTTCATCAGTATGAAATACATTTCTAAAATTTACCTGAATATGATTTTATAGTTTTTAGTAACTATATATCTCAATAAATGTACATGATAACAGTACATACAGATATAATATTTAAAATAAAGTATATTTATAAAATTAAATAATTTAAGATTTCAGAAAACATGCAAAGCACAGCTTCAAAAATCTAACAGTGACAATTTTTTTTTGTGGCACCAGGGATTGAACTTACAACTTCATGTCTGCCAGACAGGCGTTTAAGCAACTGAGTCAAACTCCCAGCCTTAGTTTTTTGAGGCAGGGTCGCACTATGTAGCTCAGGCTGGCCTTGTGCTGACGTTGAAGCCCAAGCCGGCCTCAAACTCACAAAGCTTCTCCTACCTCAGCCTCCCAAGTGCTGGGATTAACAGTGACAAATTTTAAAATACAACAATGGCATGGAAATGAAAGTAATTCCAGGTGTAGAGATGAGCATACAAAGAATTTTTAGTATGGTCTATGAACGTGTGTAAGACATATAGATACATAAGCAATTGAGAAATATGATATCAGAAAAGAAATGATATTTCAAAGAAGAAACAAAAGAGTATAGGGAAAATGATTATCCAATGACAGTTTTGAAATATTGAAAAATTACTGATCCAGAAGTATGTGATGGATAAAGGTGGGAAAACTAAAATTAGGAATAAATCTAACTCTGGTAAATACATAGATAAAAGAAAAAAATAAGCAGGTTTCTCTTTGCTCTATCCTGTTCCAAATTTCTTTGATAATTGCCTTAAACTAGTCTTTACTTTTGTAAACAGAATTCAAAGAAGATTTTGTAAGCTGAGAGAGTTGACAGATAATAGGCCTACTGGGTGATATGCTATGTAGCCCCAAGTCCTCATACTTTTGATGGGGCTGCTTGTGTTCTGTTTGTTGTCTAGCACTGGGATTAGCAATGTGAATGCTGTCCATGCCCAGGGGTGGAGCTGAGATACAGTGTAAGGGAAGGTGGGTCTTCCTCTTCCACTTCCTGTTCCGCTTCCGCTTCCTTCCTGTCTCTCTCGCCAGTGCGCCTTGTGGCTTGGAGCCACCATGAACCATAGACCCGCCACCCCATGCTGACTTGGAGCCAACTAATGGACTGAAACTCCTGAGAAACTGTAAGAATAAACCTTTCCTTCCCTAATTTTGGGTGTCAGGTATTTTGTGTCAGCAATGAGTAAAAGTAACCAAGACAATAGGTGAAGTAATAGGCAGCCAGTAAGAGTAAATGCAGGGTTTGCTTTACAGACAACTGCTTTCTTGAGAAGTAGATTTCATTATTTGCAACCAACTTGTCTATTTTTCCTCTTTGAAGTGCTGTGAAAGAAGGTTGTACATACCCTTTGAGATATTGCTTCTCTTCCAAAAATTTCAAATTTGCTGATACATAGAGAATGATCAAGTTTAATAAATTAATATTTTATAGTATGGAACTTTATATAGATTCTCACTCTCATTATGTTCCAAAATTTGCCTTGAATCACTTTATTAATACTAGCTGATTTAGATTTTAAACTAAGTGAATTGTATTTGATGAAATGGTTGAATTTCATTAAAGGTAAGACACATTAATCTTACAAGTTTAAAGAGCACTGTTTTTTTCCTTGTAAGGAAGGCTTTAAGAGAGTTTAAAATGTCTGAAAACATAACTTTCTTTAAGAGGAAATGTTTAATATATAACATATAATATATTTTGTACTACATATGTGTCAATAAAATATAAGCCTTTAAGAGTACATGAGCAGTTTGTCTTAGCCCAAATTTCTCAAAGCAGTTCTGAGGTGAAGTTTTGCATGTCAATAGTACTTTTGGGTAATGAGGCTGTGGAAGGCCACTGTAGAGTACAAAAAACTTAGGGCATCTCAGAACCCCTAAGAATGTAAACTCTCTGTTTAGCACAGGTGCACAGCAGGATGAACTTATACAACTATGACTTAGGTTTAGACAACTGTGTATGTGTTACAGAGTTAAGTGAATATATAAAAATGTAAATACGTGATAACAGCACATATAAGAGCTAAACAATAAAGACACAGCTGCTCTGCTTTCTCTGCTCTGCTGCTGTTTGCTGATGAGAACTCCTTATGTTTTCTTTTCCCTGGGGACCTCACCTACAAACAAACAAAACAACAACAGCAACTGCAACAACAAGAAAACATCCCTTGGGCCCCCAAGCTCCAACAAGTGGCATAGTTGGCAGGATGCTGAAGTGAGTGGTTCAGTGGCATCAGTGGAAACAGTACCTGACATGGAAGAAGAGATCATGATGTAGAGCATGGGAAGTAATATATTGCAGCATGTCCAGAAATATAAACCCTCGTGTCAGGGGGAATCTCTAGGACAATCCCCTGGTTTTGCATACCAGGCCTGCTACTTGCCAGAAGATGGAGGTGGAGAAGCCCCTAGCCCAAGGAGGAGGACCCAGAAGATTGCCCACCTCTACCCAACATGTAACATGCATGACCTATACAGCCATGGAGTTATGGAATCTGGCCAAACAATTAAAGCAAAATGTGTATGAAACCATGTTCTCATGGCTGCTATGGCTATGGGATGATGGACCTGATAACACAGTTAAGCCTAGAAGAGATGTCCCAAGCAACTAGCACAGCCAGCACCCACTCTAGGAGGGTTCTGCAGGATGTACAAAAGACAGCCCCAGACACAGGTTACCAGACTGCAAAAAAATGGTTGATGTTAGTGGCTTGTTTGGTTTGGGATACTCCAGGTGACCTGCAGGAGCAGGTCACAAAATGGACAAACTACCTAGATTTAGTAACTGTGCTATGAGAAGTAGGCATGTGGCAAACGATGTTCACACTACAGTACCATAACCCAGATGAGAAACTGGTGATGGCATGCATGAAGGACGTGGTCCTAGAGAGTGGGCTGTTTAAAGTTATTTCTGGTGGTGAGTCTTTAGGCTCAAACATCAGGCTTTCTCTTCCTTGTTTGCCAGCTACTTGTGATAAAATGTGCATGCTAATCCAGCATGAAACAACAGAATATGTTATGTATATGTTACAATGCTTAAAGGTGCTCATTGTACAGACCAGGAAGTCTCATATAAGATACATTTTTCTTAGATGAAACTCTATTAAAAGATCACATATTTAAGTAAAAGTTTCTTCATGTCATTTAATGATGTCACCATGATTGTTATGCTAAAATGTGACCTCAAGTTTTCATTGCAAAGCTTTATTATTGTCATCTGTTAATAGTTTGCAGGAATTCAATTTTTAAAAGACAACTATGATTGGTAAGGAAAGAACAGTTTCATAGTCATGTTACATATTTCAATGTAGTTGACATCAAGATGATAAGATTAAGCCTATTGCTCCCACTGTAGTACTGGTTTAACTGATACCCTGGATGTCAAACCACTAAGGTTGGACAACAAACCTAGAAAGATAACTGGGGTAAGAGGACAGTCAATGTTTTGGCTCTGGGCCTCCAAAGTCAACAAAAACTCAGCACAACAAAAATGGGAACCTTTTTTACAAGATCTTGCAAATTTGTTAAGTCCCCCAACCTCCTGAACAGGGAGATTGTTCAGTTGCAGAGGATAGAGTTCACCAATGTATGGTGTGCTAAAAGAAAGCCATCACCCATACTTACACAGAAAGTCACATGGTCGACCAAGACTGTGATCCATCCTGGCAACTGACAGTGCCAAAAGCTGAAAGGCTATGCACGTGCTTCCAAAAGTAATGCCCAAGGAACCTTGTTGACCTGGATAGATAAAAGAGGTTAATTTTGATTAATGCGGATCTCACTTTAACTTGATCTTGAACACCCACAAGAAGTATAAACAAAATCATATGAATAGTAATATAGGCTCAACATAAAAAGGTGATTCCAATCACTGGCCCCTGCTGAGAGATTCTGGCTACTGACAGGTTTAGAAGCTAACTAATTGCAATTGCTGTTCTGGTCCTTTATGATTAGCATCTAAGCATGCCTATAATCCCAGAACTTGGGAGTCTGAGGTAGGAGGATCATTGCAAGTTCGAGACCAGCCTGGGCTACAAAGTGAGCTCAAAGCCAGCCTGAACTGCATAGGGAGATCCTCTCTCAAAAAAAAATGTATAGACATAACTTTACCAATCTGTCTTTACATTTTGCTGCTCATACTTTGGTCATACATGCTTTAATCTCTTGGTAAAGTTTCTTTATTTTTACCTACAGACCGTCAAATTCTCAGTGAACATGAAGATAGTACTGATAAAAGTGTCTCAGATTCATTGCTACCACAAAAATTCTACTCAAGGGAGTATTTGTACCATGCTTCATACAACATACTGTGATTTTATTCCAGATAATCATGGTAATGTAATTGCAGCTCTGTGGGAAATAGATACTGAGGTCCAGGTAGTATAACAAATCTCTTGGGATGCCTTGCAAAGTTCATGAGATTCAAGAAAGTACAGTATCCTATCTTTGATTATTCCCTTTGTAGTGTATATTATCCTCTTTGTATTCACTTGTTCATTATTGGCATGCCTAGTCAATCTATTTCAAAGGTTTCTTACCAAAGATTGTGACCATTTCACAGGTGGTTGCTAAAGACCACATCAGTACAGTCCTCCTTCCATCCAGATGAATGCCCCTCCCTGACTACCATTGTCCCTCATCAGCAGAAAGCTAGGAAAAAGATACACTGTCCATTTTCCTTATTTAACCATAGAGTCTGGAATGAACAAATTCAACTTCCACCATCGTGATCTATGCAGAGAACACTTATATTCCTTCTCCATGGTATGCTTTTACATATGCTGAAGATAATAGGTCTATAAGGCCCAGTAAGTACAGTTACATTCTATAACTCCCCACCATTTTTCAGTCCTGCCCTATATAAACAACATGCAACTTCTTGTACAACCTCAAGTCGTGTTCTGGGTGGATAGCCACAACTCCTTTGTAATAAACTCTACCCATTAAAAGTTCCATTGTGACCTCTTCTTCCACAGCTACTCTTTACTATGAAATTATGAAGATCTTGTAGCTTGCACAAGGGCTAGCTGGCCTGGTGTCTATGAATATTTATAATGTGAGGTCTGTTTATATCTGTGAAAGTTTGCAACTTAAATGTTCATAAATTGAGGGGGGTGCTTGCAATATATGCAGTCCAAAACATTATATATGTTCATACTTTATGTTAAATCTACAGGATTTATTGACCAAAATAGTGTCCCTGTGACCTATCTTGTCTAGAAGCAATACTGGATATTCATTATTTACCTTAAAGCACTTATTTCTAGGTTCAGCTTGCCTTCAGCACTAATGTCACCTTGTCTAGATTGTGTCCTTAGTAAAACAATGCACACCAAGCAATTCAACATGGCTGAATAAAGGAGAAATCATGCTGAAGTTACTCAGAGAAAATCAACAAAAAAGACATGTATTTGGAAAAAAGAGAGGGACATACATCCTGATGCCAAAATCAATCTGAAATAAGAAACTTGTCTATCAAACAAAACATAAACATAGGACTTTATAAAACAGTGACGTATCCCACAAGGCTGCCTGTGGTATTGCCACCTGCACATGGAGTAGGTAAGTGCCATTCTAGGAAGTTTCAAAAAAACTGATGAACTGAGATAGCGTGGCAAACTCAAACCACATAGGATAGATTTGGGATATAAGGTCCCTTGATCTTTTTCCTTCCTCCAAACCAAAGACACTGCAGTGTGGCAGCAAATTTCACCAGCACACACAGGGCAAGTGACCAGAAAACTTTTCTCTCCCTGATGGGTCAACAGTTTTTGTTGCTGTTGTACACCATAGTGCCTACTGGAGCCTCTAGTGACAACCATGTTAGGGACCACATTGATGGCTGTAAAGGTAGTGTGTGGAACAGCAAGACTACTTTTGCCTTGATCCTAGAAATATGAGACAGGGACATGGATGCAGGATTTAGGCAACCTTGGGCTGAGGTGAGGCAATGAGTGGGAAGTCAGCATTCCTCTCAATATAAAAGACAGAGCAGTGGGACTGAGCATCCTAGGGCTGTCTCCCCCTTCTGTGCTCCCAGAAGTGTGAGAGGAAAGAGATGTGCTAGTGGGAATAGAACAGAGAAGGCTGTTCAAGGGCTGGGAGGGGCCAACTATACACAGAACTGTGAGCCTTGGGCTGTCTCTGTCTGAGGGTGCCACAGCAACTAGAAGAGCAATACAGAAACAAGCAGGGTAAGAAGACATGGGGATGTCATGGAGGGACATCCAGAAAGCTTCTGGCTGAAGGCTCTGGCCCCAGTCCTCATATCTGGAGGCCAGTATCAGTCCCAAACCCAGCACTAATCTTACTGCAGGCTTGGCAGGGTTACTCAGAACAGACATGGGCTATAAGTTGAATACCACCACAGAACCATGGAAAACAAAGGAATTTTGTTATTGTTTGTTTGTCTCATTTTCCTTTTTCTGTCATGTTTTTGTTATTTAGATTTTAATTTTATTGTTTGTTTTGTTTAGTTCTTTTTTCTCTTTCCACAACTATCTTTCTTGATTTTTAAAAAATTTTCATGTGAGTGAGCATTGTTTTTAGTATTTCTGGTTCACTTCAGTATTCTTTTGTTTTCTCTTTCATTCTTTCTCTCCTGTCCTCTTCTCCGGTTTCCCAAAGCTTGGGTGATTATCCTTTGTCCATAAGTGGATTATCTCTACTTCTCTTTTTTGTCCCATATCCCTCTTAAGCACCCCTCCCTAGGAGAAATACACTCTGCTAAGGGAAAACTCACTGAATACCAGCTCCTGGTGTATGTTGGATTTGATTATATAACTATAGACCTTGCTCCTGTGGTTAAAGGTACCAAATTAACAGTTACCACAGTTTTGTCAGTTTCTAGGCTGTGCTTTGTGCTATTGCTACTGTTAATTGTAGTACTTTATCCAGAATATCATGCCTATTGTAGTCAGTTGTTCTCATTGTATGACAACATTGTGATTGTCTGGTATCGTAATCATTACCATAGTCCAGTAGCAAAGGACAGGGTGCTAAGCCAAATATACAGCAACTTCTCTTCCCTAAAAAATTGGAAAAGTAGGGTCTTGGTACAGACACAAAGACTTAGAACCAATTACAAATAGAAGACATCCCTGAGGAATAGACATTTCCTAGGGAAGCCTCAATACTAGTGAAGAAGCTACCTACCATAAGAAATTTACAAATATCAACACAGAAAACAAATTAAAATTTAAAAACATAGAAAATGACAAGACACAAAAGCAAAATGCAACCCCAGACCTCCAAACCACATAGGACAAGTCCAGGGGAAAATGTGATGGAGGAAATCAGAAGCTCCTCACCTGAATTTTCTGAAATGGTACTAAAACAAGTTAAACAACAGCAAGAAAAACAGATTAATGAGGCTACAGAGAAAATCAGATCAGAAATAATCTCCCAGGCAAAAAAAGAGATGATGACCATACTGAAGAAATTTCTTAGTGAATCTAGAAAAGACATAGATTAAAAAAATAGAGAATCTTAGGAAAATTATGGAAAATATGAATGCCCAACATAGGAAAGAAATGCAATCTGTGAAACAGATTCAAACAGATATACAGGAGATTAAAAATCTCATTGGATATTTTACAAAGTCAAATGAACCAGGTTGAGGACAGAATGTCAAATCTAGAGGACAGGATTGTGGTTAGTGATCAAGAAAAGAAAGGTCTATTAAAAATAGCAAGGAATCATGAAAATCAATCAAGAGCTGCAAGATGACATAAAGAACAACATAAGATTGATCAGAGTCAATAAAAATGCAGGCAGCACAAATGACATTAAAAGACTTGTCCATAGAAGTGATGGCAGAAAATTTCCCAAGCATGGAAAAAGAATATGATGTGCAGATAGGTGAGGCATGTAGAACTCTGATTAAACATGACCAAAATAAATCTACACAAAGCCAGACAGTAGTCAAAATTCCAGAAATTCAGTACAAGAACAGAATATTGTAAGTGGCTAGAGAAAAGAAATAAATCACCTATAAAGGAAAGCCCATCAGAATCACAGCAGACTTTTCAACACAAACTCTCAAATCAAGGAGAGCTTGGAGTGATGCATTTCAGTCCTGAAAGCAAACAGCCTCCAAATCAAATTGATATACCTTGCAAAACTATATTTCAAAATCAATGGAAAAATAATATATTTCCATGGCAAAGAACAGCTGAAGAAATTCATCAACACCAAAGAAATATCACAACTGATCCAAACCTATGAAAAAATGGACTTAATAAGTGTCTACAGAGTGTTCCACCACACAACATAAGAATACACATTCTTCTGAGCTGTGCATGGGATGTTGTCCAAAAGGTACCACATACTAGGTCATAGAACATCCTTGAGTAAATACAAAGGATCCAATGCATATTATCAGACCATAGTGCATTGAGATTGGAAATTGATGGTAAAAGAAATCACACAGACACACACACAGACACCCACAAACATGAGCACATGAAAATTAATCAGTAATTTACTGAACAATGAATAAGTCACAGGTGAAATTAAAGAAGAAATTAGACAGTTTCTACAATTAAATGATAGTGCCAATACAACTTACCAGAATTTCTGGGATGTAATAAAAGCAGTTCAAAGAAGGAAACTGATAACAGTGAACTCTCACATCAGGAAAACATAGGGAGTTCAAATAAAAAAACATACTACTGAACCTCAAATGTCTAGAAAATGAAGAAATAATCAAACCCAAAGCTCATATTAGGGAAGAAATTATAAAAATCAGAGCAGAAATCAACACAGCTCCTTGAGAACATACTTATCAGTGAAATAAATAAGTCACACATGTAAGCATCATATTGTTTCACTTGTGTGACAAAGAAAAACTATGTATACATTTATGTATATGTGCATAAAAAATAGTTAAGATAGTTTTTAAAAAAGCACAATGGCCTCCTTTGCCATCTACATGGCCTGTTCAGAAGTAAGTTCAATGTCTCCCTTCACTGAAAAGAAAAGAAAAAAAGAAAAAAAAAGAGTTTTGCTGAGATTTTGATAGATATTGAGATGAATTTAAAGATAAGTTTAGGGAGAATAAATGTTTTGGTATTTGTGCAATTCCCATAAATACTCTCTCTTTCAGTATTTTTGATCAGTTTTTATGGTTTTTAGGATACAAAAAATGAATGTATTTTGGTAGATTTATACAGTAATGTTACTTTAAGCCTTTTTGTGATGTTATAACTTGTGCCTTTATGATTTTGCTTTTGAATTGTTCATTTCTTGTGCATAGGCCAACACTAGATTTCTGTACATGTCTTTGTATACCATGACTTTCCTAAACCTGCTTGTCTGTTCTATTGATTTTTAGGTAGATTCTTTGTAAATAATAAAAAAAAGAAATCAATGCAGCTGAGACTAAGAAAACAATACAAAGAATCAATGAATTAAAGAGTTGATTCTTTGAAAGTTTAAATATAATTGATAAACCTTTTGCACAACTGAGAAGAATGTGTATTCTGATGTTATGGGGTGGTAAGTCAGCCTTATCAGAAAGAAAAAGAAAAGACTCAAATTCATTCAATTAGGAATAAAAATAGTGAAATCATAATGGATCCTACAGAAATCCATATCATCAATATCTACTTTGAGAACCTATATTCTACTAAGATGGAAAACACAGAAGAAGTAGATTCCTAGATACATATGAATTACCAAATTGGAATCAATAAGTTACAAAAACTCTAAGTAAAGCAATAGTATTCAATGAAATTGAAAATGTAATTAAAAACTTACCAACAAAGAAAAGCCCTTGATGGCCTTGATTGATTCACTGATGAATTCTGTGAGAAATTTATAGAGAAGATCTAACACTACCATGTCTTAAAATCTTTAATGAAATTTAAAGAGAAGCAATGCTCCAAAAGTCATTCCTGGAAGCAAGTAGTACCCTGACACCAAAATCAGAGAAGGAGCTAGCCAAAAAAAAGGCTAATCTCCCTAATGAACATAGATACAAAAATCGTCAGTAAATACTGGTAAGCAGAATGCAGCAAATCATCAAGAAGATTATATACCAAGACCAAGTAGGATTAATTCTGGAGAAGTGGGAATGGTTCAACATATACAAAATCAATGAATGTAATACACTGCACCTACAGAGCCAAGGACAAAAATCACATCATCATCTTGATAGATGCAGAAAAAACATTTGATAAATTCCAACACCCATTCATAATAAAAACTCTATAAAATATTGGAATAGGTGTCTTTATCTCTGTCTTATAAAGCCATATAGGACAAACAAACAGCCAACGTCCTACTAAATGGCCAAAAATGGAAAGTTTTCACTCTAAAATCAGTAACAAGACAAGAATGTCCACTATTACCACTCCTATTCAATATAGTCTGGAAACATTGGCTAGAGGAATTAGACAAGAGAAAAAAATGAAAGGAATAAACATAGGAAAGGAGGAAGTTAAATTCTCATTATTTGCATATGACATGATTCTCCTCATATAAGACCCAAAATTCCACTAAAAGAATCCTGTATTTATCAACTGAATTCAGTCACATAGCTTTACACAAAGTCAACATTCAAAAATTAACAGTATTTCTGTACACAAACAACAAATTTACTGAGATAGAAATTAGGAGAACCATACTTTTTACAATAGTAAAAAAGAATTTAGGAATCAATCTAACCAAAAAAGTAGATCTTTACATTGAAAACTACAATACTTTGAAAAAAGAGATTGAAGATGATCTTAGAAAATGGAAAGATATCCCTTGGTCTTGGGTAGAAGCATCCAATTTAGTGAAAATGGCCATACTCCCAAAATTGTTAGATTTAATATGATCAAAATTCCAGCAGTGTATCTCAGAAAGTTAGAGAAAACAATCCTAAAATTTATTTGGATCCAGAAGAGATCTAGAATATAAAAAAAAAATTGTAGGCAACCAAGGCAAGGCAGGAGGAATCACAATTCCTGATTTTAAAATACACCACAAAGCTACTGTGATAAAAACTGCATGGTACTGCAAACAACAACAACAACAACAAAAAACAAAAACAAAAACAAAAACAAAAAACAGAACTGAGGTTCAGTGAAACAGATTAGAAGATGCAGAAAAAACTCCAAGCATACTCATTCACCTTATCTTTGACAAAGAGGCCAAACACCCTCACTGGAAAAAAAAGTCTCTTTAATAAATGGTGCTAGAAAAACTGGCTTACCCCATGCTGAAGACTAAAACTATACACGTCTTTCACAATGCACTAAACTAGTAACCAAAAGGAATAAAGATCTAAATTTTAAAATATAAACACGAACTCTGCTGGAAAAGTGAATACATTGCACTGTTGAAGAGATATGTTTAGGGAAAGACTTTATGAACCAAACCCAGATTACACTGGAAATATTACAAAGAATCAACACCTGGTAGCTCATGTTCTTGAAAATCTTTTACACAGCAAAAGAAATCAATAATAGCGTGAAGTAGCAACCAACAGAGTGAAAAAAAAATTTTGTTATCTATTCCTCAGGCAAAGGACTAAAGTCTAGAATATATAATAAGAACTCAAAAAAAAAAGACACTCCAAAACTTAAAGACCTAATCCAGAAATGAACATTTGAAATGAATAGACACTTCTTATATGAGGAAGTAGAAACAGAAAATAAATACATGAAAAATGTTTAATATCACTGCTCATTACAGATATGCAGATTAAAACAATGCTGAGATTTCATCTCATGCCAGAAAGAATGACAATTATCAAGAAATCAACCAACAACAAATTCTAGAGCAGCTGTTGGGAAAAAAGAACACTTCTCCACTGTTGGTAGTAGTATAGATTGGTACAGCTACTGAGGAAATCAGTGTGGAGATTTTTCAAATTCTAACACTAGGGGCTCCATTTACCAAGCTATTCTCCTTTTGGGTATCCTTTTGGAAGAATTAAAAACAGTGATATATGCACACTCACGTTTATAGCAGCACAATTTGAAATAGTTAAATTTTGCAAACGTCCCAAATGCTGATTAACTGATGAATGGATAAAAAAGATGTGTTTTTTTAAAAATACAATGGAGCACTACTCAGCAATAATGAAGGATAAATTTGAGACACTTCTCATTAAATGAATGCACTTGGAAGCCATACTCTTAAGTGAAATAAAGTGGACAAATATGTATAAATATCACATTGTTTCAATAGTGTGAGAAACCAAAAGTGTGAATAAGGGCCAAAATGTTTAACAGAGATTGTGAAATAGGAAGAAAATGTTCATAAGGGAAGGGGAGCTAGGAATGGGGGAGGGAGATAGGAAGGAAGGGAACAGAAAAAAAGAATAAAAAGAAAAACAGAAAGCTTTTGTAAATAAGTAGAGGAAGTGGGATTAATGAGGGCAGGGCAATTGAAAGAAAAGGTGAATCAAGAAATATCATGTACAGGTACAAACTCTCTATAATGAATGTGATCATTATGCATATCTAAAATGTACCAATAAACTTAATTATAAAAACAAAAGATGATGCACACCTTCATTTCTGAACTGTTTTAATGTACTACGGCTATTGTTACTGTTTTGGCACATTTATTAGTAAAAACAGAAACAAAAGATGCCCTTGTGAGTTATTCATTTTCCTGACATAGTCTTTACTGCCTCATGAAGTAGTGCCAATCATAGCTCCTCATCGTAGTCTGGTCAGGTTTGCCTGAGTATAGTATCTTTTGTTTTCTTTCTTGCCTATTGTTCCTAACACGTCAATTCCCAAATAATAGTCATAGGTTTAATTTCAGTGTTAACCTCACTGGATTCCCTGATGCAAAGATCCCTTCATTCTTTTCCCAAAACTATGAAAGCTAATCTGAAAAAAATCAACCTAGTGTTTTTGAGAACAGGTAGCACAGATTCTGCAAATGTGTTCATAGAGGAATTACACACAAGGGTCAATTATCCTGCAAGTCCTTGTTTTATGGATTTGTGTGTCCTAACTATTGGGACACAGCATTAGCTTTGGTTTTGATTAACTCATTTTTTATTGTGAAAGAAAGAACACCAGCCCTACAGGATCTTGCCGCTCAGCTGACTCTTTCTCTGACCCTTTATCATGATACAGTACGTTGCTGTTAGGTTGGATGTTCTGGGAAACAAGATCCATAATAAAATTAGAGGATCCCATTGTCATTTTCCTATAGTCACATTTCTTTTGCCATAAATGAGTCCCTTACTCTCTCACATTACCATATTGCATACAATGCCAGGAGGTGACAGTGCTGGCAGAGGCTTCAGGAATGAAAAACAGGTTTGCATTCTAGAGTATATATCAAGGCTAGTAAGGTTACTCCACTATATTAAAGGTCAGATATAGTCAAAGTGTCAGGGCATAGTCCTTTACTGTATTGAAGTCCCAGTGTAATTTTGGTAACTGGCAAGTTTATTAGTTAGCAGTAATGTAGCTTATTAGCCTTGCTGGGAGGGAACTGGGCTGAGAGTTCTACATCAGAGAAAGCTTTGTCTTGCTCTACAAGCCTCAGGGTTTATGCAGTGATTTCTTTACTGAGTTTTGTCAGATGCTGTAAAACCTTTTTAACCTATCACTGAAACTTGTGTCATCATCAAATCTGCTAGGTCTTATGAGCTGAGTGTCAAGACGTTCGAAAGTGCTTTACTTCTGTTCTACTATTCAAAACTGTCAGCCTCATAAGTCACTTGATAGATCAGAACACAATTTCTATCAAATATCAAAAGTGGTCACCAAGTAATATGCTTCTTTTTTTGTCATAGGGGATGTAAAGTGTAACAGCTTATCTGAATCTTAAGCGGAATGTCTTAGTATTCTGACAACAGACACTTAAAAACCTCATGAAAGGGCGTGCCACTAAGTCTTCACTATATTTTCCACTCTCTGGCAATTTGTTTTACCAGATTACTTACTACTTGCTAGGCCCAATTAACATTTTTTTTCACATTGTAGTTTACCAATAATGCCATTTTGCATAATAACAAGAGGACCAAATTGCCTATGAACAGTATTGTTCTCTGAGGATGGACAATGGGAAAGCCAACAGATTTCTGAAGAAAAGGCAATGAAAGTGTACTGCTGCCTATCTTATGTTACAGACAACTTCTCCTTTTCCAATCAGGATTGAGTAGAATGTATTCAGCAGATCGACAGTCACACAAAACGTGCCAGAGGTTATTTTTACATTTCATTCATAACTATTGTCAGCATAGAAGCAACTATGAATAAGGCAACCACTTTGTAAAATTTATAATTCTCAACTTTTGTTTACTACAATACATATGGCTTTTTAGAGACAAAATGGGATGAATCTAAAAAGGGTATAATGCGAACCAAAAATCCTTCATTCTTTAAGCTTCTAATAGTAGCAATAATCTTTGTAAGTCTTCCTGGATTGTAATAATGTTTCTTGACAATTTTAATAGAGTTCATTGGCTTATTACAGTGCTTCCATGTGCCTTCCTATCACAGGGTTTTCATGCTGTTAGAGCATTAATGTAGTTCTCTCTTTCTGTCTGTTGTCTCTCTCTCTTTCTCCTCTCTCTCTCTCTCTATATATATATATATTTAATTACATATTTAGAGATTATAGAATTTGCTATTGTTTTTCAGTGGGAAGTTTGGGACAATTATGATATGAAGTTGGGAGAAAATTTTGTTGCCTGGTCTATAACTCTCACAAACCATAAGACCTTTGATGAATTTCAGGTCCTATAGTATCAGTGAATTAAAAATTTTGGGTTCTCTCATTTCCTTGCTGCAAGGTGTTATGATTTAGATCTAAAATTACCCCCCAAAGCTGCATGTTTTTGAAGGTGATTGGATCATAGAGGTACCATAGGGATCATAAGGGTACTATACTCATTACTACGCTATTCAAGATCTGAATTTTTTCCCCAAAATTTCATGTGTTTGGAAGGTGATTAGATAATCATAGAGGTACTATATTACTTGGAAGAGGTGGGTCACTGAGGGTGTGACCTGGGAGGGTAGATCTCTCTCTGAGCTCCTACCTTCTTTCCACTTCTTGGATTCCACAGGTTGCACACTTCTTCCTCTGCATTACTGTTTCTACCTTGGAACCTATGAACATGGGCAAAACCTATGAGGCAAAATAAACCTCTCCTAAGTTGTTAGTGTCAGGTATTGTGTCCAATTATGGGAACATGACTAAAATACAGGGTTATAGGTATCTCAAGTGTCTGTAAGGAATTATCAAAGGAACTTTTATCCTATGCCTTGGAGAGACCCATTCTCGGAGGAAATCTAGTTTCCTCTTTTTTATGAGCTGAACTGTGCTCCTTTTAAAATTCTTATGTTGAAGTCTTAACCTCCAGTACATCAAAATGTGATTGTATTTGGAGATAAGATCTTTAATGGGGTTAATTAAATTATAAAGGGGTCATTAGGGCTATAATCTCATATGAGCTGTGTGTTCATAAGAAGAAGAACTCTGGATGCAGGCAGATACAGAGAGAAGACAATGTGAAGTCACAGGGAGAAGATGGCCATCTATTGGTCAAAAAGAAAGTATTCAAAGAAAACAACCCTGCCAACACCTTGATCTCAAACATATTCCCACCAGAATTATGAGATACGTAATCAGCTATACATCTACAGTGCCAGAGGATCACAATCTACTAGCCAAACATCACTACACATCTCTGTAGACTGATAATGTCTGTCTCTCTAGCCTGCTTCTGACTTCGAAGTTTTGCACGTGGCCCCTACCACTCTAGAATTTTCTGTTCCTATTGATACTACAGAGTCCAGGAGAAAGAACCTTGCATTCTCACTTCTTGCCTGAAGGAGTGAGAGACACCTAGCTTTTCAAAGATTCCAGGGCGTTTCTCACTAGTATATACCTAATTAACTTTGGTTTTCCGTCTGAATGTCTTTCAAATCTACTAAGAGTGAAGCTGTTCACATTGTGCTGTGCTTTTATGTCAGAGTTCTACCATACATGCTATGAACTCTAACTGAAACTTGATTCAGTTTTCAAAAACCCTGAAGATTCTGAAGTTCTGTTACTTAAAGCCAATTCATGTGACTGTTTTAGTTTCAGTACCTGATATAGTGGAGTCTAAGACAATGGATTACATTGAGAAAATTGAAGTGAAGGATGGGAGAGTAAATCAGGGAAGGAGGATAAGCTAAACTAAGGATACTATTAAATTGGCAATCAGTACAAGGAACTGCAGCTTAATTTCATTGCATTTATGAAGTATTCTATAAAATATATCTTAGATCTGCCTGGGGATAAAAGGAGGAAGCATTTATACTTTGGCTTTCATCTTGTATTAGTTAAGAATGACTTCTAGGCATTAACTCTGCAACATTTCCTGACATGCAATGTTTAAAGTGTGAGCAGGTATTTGGAGACATCATACCATATGGGATTAGAAAAATCCTGAGAGCAAAGGATATCCTGAAGAAATGACCTAAAGTTGTACCTCGATGAAGCTTATCAAAGCTGATGATATGATGGGTCACTGGGGCAGCAGCTGGGATAAATGGGGCAAGAGCACTTAAAGTGAGGGCACAGTAAATATCCGATTTAATATAGCAAACGTCACGTGTTCCAGTGTTGTCATTTTTTGAAAACTCTTTGCTCATGAGAAACTCATAATCAGACACTTGGCTCTACTGTAATTTATCTCTAGGTTTTGATTATAAATGGTAGAAATAATTTATGAAAACATAGAATTTTGCACCTATTCTGTGTCCATACCCTGTCATTGAGTTTCCAGTTTGTTGACTCTTTCATTATAATTCTGTGTTTTGCTTCTAATTTGTACTCTTGTATTTGCCTTCCTGTCAGTGTGTTTATCAATGATTTACATTTAGTATATATTATACAACAGTTAATGTGCTGCTGATATAATTATGTTCATAAATATTTGTTTGAATTTGGTCAAAACTCAATAGTAACTATATAGAAGGTGGCACTAACTTTCACTGTTTCACTAGCTCCTTTTAAAAATTCAAACAGTTGGATTTAAAATGAGATTTTCTCTTTTATAGTATACTTGAATACACTTTCAAGAGATCAAGTATAGAGTGAGAAATCCTAAGTAATCAAGGATAATGATAATAACTTGTGTCTAACTTATTATTGCACCTCTGGCTTAATAAATGAATGGTCAGCTAAGTTTATTATTTTCATCACGTAGCTTTGTTTTTCAGTTTCGTATAATTCTCTGACATCTTCACCAATATATCATTTTACAGAATGCAGTAAATGAAACTGAGTTTTGAGGCACTCAGCTATGACCATACTGTATACAGTAAGTCTGCTTTCAGCTGTATGATTACCCTATTCTTTCCCCGTGCTTTCTCATTGCCAATTTAACTTTGGCTAATTTTCCTTAAACTAACTCCCTTTTGCTATGGCAAAATATTTCCTTGTCTAGTTTTTATAAATATGAATCAATTAATTTCCCTTCTTAAATTCATCTTAAATTTGCATTTTTGTTTCTTCCATGCAAAAGCATTTTTTCTAGTATGAATCTATTTTCCTCATATTTTACTTCATCTTAACCTAGTATTTTAAATATCATTTTCTAGTTGTTTCAGTGTACAAATTAAGTTACACCATATATGTAGACCCAAGGGTCCATATATATATCAGGATCACAAATATATCTATCCCTTCAAAAGTTGCTTTGTGAATCTTCAATTTTTCTCTCAACCTATCCCTTGAATTTCAGGCAACCACTGACCTAGTTTCTGTTGCTCACATTAGTTCAGATTTCTTAGAATTTTATGTGAAATAAAATTATCCATTCTGAATTATTTTTGTTTGACCTTTTTCATTCCATATAATTACTTTGATAACCATCTACATTGTAACACATGTGTCCATAATTTATGCCTTTTTACTATAAACATTTCAGTTTGTTTCTTTCAATCCACTCATGACTTGATGAACATTCCTTCTAACTTTTGATTATTATAAATAAAGCCACTATTGTGAAAGTAATTCTTTGTATGGATATAGATTTTAAATTTCTTTTGGATGTAATATAGGAGAGGCATCGAAAAATTGTGTGGTGTTTTCTTTTCACATTAAAAATAAACAAAATCCTGCTAAATTGTTTTCCCAAATGATTTCCAGAAGCTGTGAATGACAAATCTAGTTGTTGCCATACTAAATGATACTTGGCAAGGTAAATTTTGTAAATTTTCCCATTGTAACAGGAATGTAGTAGTATTTTATGGTGATTTAAATTTTTACATTACTAATGATTAATGATATTTACAACTTTCATGTGCTTATTTCACTTTCATAAAATTATTTTCTATGAAACATATACTCACTTCTTTTGTCTAATTTTTGAGGATAGTCATATCCATTTTTACTACATTTTTATTTCTGTTGGTACATGCTGGCTGTGCATGATGACTACATTCCTCTTGGAGAATTAGTACATATGTATATAACACATCTGAATTTTTTCACCCCTTTCCTCTTCCTTCCTGTTTCACACCTCTATTTCTTGGTCCCTGCTATGTTCTTCTCATAATTTTTGAGGATTCACTTTATATATTTAAAACAAATTATAATCTAAATGATTTCAAATCTTTCTTCCAGTCTGTAGCTTTGTATTTAGCTCTCTTGGTTTTTCAAAGACTAAATATATTTAAGTTGGATGAAGTCCAATTTATCAGTTTATTTTTTTCATGGATCATGTTTATATTTTATATTTTAGTTCTTTGACTAATCCAAGTCACAAATATTTTTCCTACATTTACACCTCAAAATTGCATAGCTTTAAGTTTTGTATGTAGTTTTGTGATCTACTTTGTTTTTATATGTGGTTTGGATTCAAGTTCATTCTTTTTTATGTATGAACTTTTAGTTGTTTCAAAGTATTTGCTGAAAGTGTATTTTTCCCATTCAAGTGCCTTCATCCTATTATGATTGAAATCAATATATCTCACAAAATGTTCATTGTTTTAAAAGCTTGTTTGCCAGCTAATGTGTTTTGTGTAACCTATTGGTCCATGAAAACTCTAAATTCATAAGTGGATTCACCCATTAGCTGAATAGGCTGTTAGGAGGTAGGACCTAATTGAGGAAGAAGAGTGTACTTTTGAAGAGCAAATCCTGTCCATGACCCCTTCCTTTCTGCATCCTGTTATATTTCTCTCTTTCAAGCAAGCATAAGATGAGGAACTCTGTTCTACCAGACCAATCCGCCATGATCGTCTGTCCTGCCTCAAGTACACAACCATGGAACCACAATGACCATGTACTGTAACCTCTGAAACCATGAATCAGGTATTTTGTCACAGTGATATAGAGCTGACTAATACAGCTGTTTTTTCAAAATTAAATTTTCCATTTATGTGTAGGTGTATTTTTGGAGTTTTTTCTGCTCCACTGAAATATTTGTCTCACTTTATAGCAAATAGTATGCTATCTAGAAAACTGTAGTTCTAATATGATATTCTGACAACAAATGTTAATTTTTCAACCTAAGTCTTTTTTGAAACTTGCCTTGTATATTCTATGCCATTCAAAATTCTACAGTGATTTTAAAATCAGTTTGTTAGTTTTTATGTAGAAGAGAAACCTGTTGGGATTTTTACCATGATTTTGTTGACTTTGTATATTAATCTAGATGAAATTGATATCTGAACAATATTGTTTTGTAACAAATCAACACTGCATTTGTGTATGCTTCTATTTCAGTCTCTTTAATTTCTTTCAACAATACTTACAATGTCAATGTATAGGAATGCATAGTTTGCCCTTAAATTTTTGCACATTTTTATGCTATTATAAATGGTATTGCTTTTAAAATTTAAATTTCTGCTTGTTAATATGTAAAATTTCAATTGACATTTTGTATATTGATTTTTACTCCTCAATGTTGCTAGACTGATTTATTGGTTCTAGTACTTACCATATTTTCTATGAATAAATGCAGTTTTAGTCATTTCTCTCCCATCTGAATTTATCATCGTCTTGTTCATGACATTAAGGCAAAAATATTTTATCTTTCATCATTCAGTATGATGATAGCTATGGGTTTCTTCCAGAATTTTACACTTATATTCTCCAGGAGGGTATTGATATTCAATTTATGCAATTCTTTATTTGGTTTTAACATCAGAATAATTCTGACTTTATGCAATAAGTTGGTAAATACACATGCTTCTTAAACTGTCTGTTGAAATTTGTCTTGGTTACTTTTCTCTCATTTCTGAGACAAAATACCTAACACCAAAAATTAAGGAAGGAAAATTTTATTTAGCTTACAGTTTATGGAGGTTTCAGTCCATAATCAGCCGGCTCCAAGGCAGAGTGGCATGGCACATGGGCAACACTTCAAGGCAACAGCCAGCAAAAGCAGGCAAAGCAAAAGAGAGGGAGAGCAAGCCTCTTTACCTCCCTAATATTGTACACAGGACACCCCCACACACACACACACAGGTGTAGCACTCACAAAATCTCTTTGCCCTCCTCTTTCACAGGACCAGGATGTTTACAAAGTAAGAACCTTGGCTCCCTGCTGAGTCTCTTAGGTAAATTCCTAAACTTCTCAAGTTGACACAGTGTATCAACCATAACAGAATTTTTTTCCTGAAAAGTTTTCTAGAATCAGTTAGTCAAGCCAAATAGAACTGAATGTTTCTTTGATGGAAAGTTTTGATCGAGCAATTGAATTTCTAGTATTTGTAAATTTATTATGTATTTATTCTCAAGTAAGTTTGGCAGTTTGTGGTTTTCAAGGAACTTATCATTTCACCTAAGTTTTCAAAATAATTTGATTGTTGTTAATACTAATTTCTTCTTACTCTTTTAATATCTGTAGAATTTATATCTATGTTACTTCTGTAATTTTTGATTTTGTTAGTTTTATCATCCTTTCTGTGACTCAAAATACATACTTTTGTCAAACTTTTAAAATATAGTGGTTTACCTCAACCACAGGGGTTATGTTTCAAGATTCCTAGTGAAATTCAAGATGTAACCAAACGTACACAATACAAGCATGTGGTAAAATGTTTTTTGTTTTCAAACTCTATATTGGATGGTAAACATGACTGTGGCCCTCTTTCCTGCACAAACACAAATATGTCCAACTTTTCCAAAATCATGGAAAAACTAAGTTCATGAGCAAAGGTACCACTGTATATATATATATACAATATGCCAAAAATAAATATACACACATCCAGGAAAGAAAAATAGTGTTTGGAAGCTAATGACTATCACTTTGAGCACCTCTTGTAATTGTAGAGGCCAAAGTAACTTGTATTAATCTCATTATTCCTCAATAAATTTAGTACTGAAATAGTTATGCAAGTTTTTCTAATGTGTATACACTTTTTGTTTTTGGTGGACTTGGTGTATATACTAAATTTTTATTTGTTCCTACATAGATCTTAGCAACCTCAGAATACTATGATTTTTTCTTTTAAGTCAAGAAATTTCATCTTTTCACTTAAAGCACTTTATGGCTTCTATTTTTTAATATCCAAATTACCAGTGCCACTATTCTTGTGCTTTGAATTGTTACTATATAAAATGAAGATTACTTGGTTACAAGCATTGGAATATCATGACAGACAATCTGATAATGAGATGACTACTAAGTAACAATGGGTGAATAGTACGATATCTAGGTGTACTCTGGACAAAGAAATGATTTATTTCCTATGTAGAAGGGAACAGTATGGTGAGTGATTTCATCATGATATTCAGAGTGGGACACAATTTAAATTTAGGAATTGCTGTTTCTGGAATTTTTATTTAATATTCTCAGAATGTAGTTGGCTATGGGTAACTGATTTTTTTCTTACTTGTTTTCACTGATTTATGTTTTGAGCTTTATTTTTCTGTCTTTTATTTACTTAAGGTTTAATTTACTCTTTGTTTTTTAATTCTTAAGATAGCAGCCACGTTCTATGATTTAAAAATATTTTTGCTGCCCGTCATGGTGGCACACGCCTTTAATCCCAGTACTCTGGAGGCTGAGGTAGGTGGAGCGATGTGAGTTCGAGACCGGCTTGGGCTACAACATGAGCAAGCCTTGCCTGAACTACATAGTGTGACCCTACCTTGAAAAAAATAGGGTAGGGAGTTTGGCTCAGTGGCTTAAGCACCTGCCTGGCAGGCGTGAGGTTGTGAGTTCGATTCCCAGTTCCGACTCCCACAAAATTTTTTTTGGCTCAATTAAAACTGATCCAAAATCAAAATACTATTTCTTTTTTATTTTCTTTACAGAATTCAAAAGCACCTGAGCAATTAAATATGTGTAATTTTAAGATTATGACAATTATATGATTTTGTAATCAATGCTTGGAAGTTTTCTGACCTTCTTCTGCATTTTCTCCTCTTATGAACATCTCCTAATTTCTCTTTTAGATTCCAAATGGTGTTAGCAAAGATGTTTTAAAAGTTATTTTTGTTTGTGAAGTATATGACCTACATTAATTAAATCAGGACATTTTAACTGTAATGAACAGTGTGATGATTAGGCATGAGCCACTCATACTGAGTCCTAAACCCTTTCTAGAATTACTGAGGAAAAATATGTTTTTCTTTTCTAGAGTAATGTATGTAGATATGTTGCTGGAAATTCCTTAGCTTTTGTTTATATAAGGAAAGCCAACCTTACAATGAATCTAAAATGAAGAGAATTTGGAAGGGACAAGAAATTTGAAGGAACACAGAGCTGTATCTTGGAGCAACAATATCAAAAGTCTGCCTTTCTTCTGAACTTTTGGCATAGTATAAGTTAGTAAAGAGTTTATTTTGCTTAATCCAGTGAAGTATCAGCTGTGTGCAATAAAAGTATGAGGAACTGTTGCATTATAATTTGGGTAAGTAGCTTTAAGTTTTATGGAATATATGCATGAAAAGAAAACTATATGCATACTTTGTGCAGGGAAAGTAACGAACTTTAGTAAATCTTTGGCAGGTTGTGGGTCATTTATTGATTTAGTTCTCAATGTTACTTATTATTCAAATTCATCTTGCATTATATGTACTGCACTTGGATGAGCAACAACTGATGGCTAGGTCTTTTATTTTTTCTGTCCATGATTATAGAACATCAAATAGAGACCACCCATGAGTATCAAGCCCTAACATCAAAAGATTGTAAAAATTGGAAAAAAGGGTCTTTGTAGACATAATTAAGAATCTTGAGATAAAGTGTACCTTGTTTTATCTGTATGGGCCCTAAATGCCATCACATATGCGTTTGCAAGAGGGAGACAGCTGGAGTTTTGAGGGACACGCAGAAGAGTGGGAAGCGATACTGAGATGATAAACTGTGACTGACATGATGCTGCCCAAAGTTGGCCACCATCAGGAGTTGGAAGAAGTTAGAGACAGAATCTCCCTTTGGGCTTCTAGAGATAATGCAACCCTGCTGATGTCTTGGTTTTGGAGGTTTGGGACTATGAAGCAATATATTTCTGCTCTTTTAAGTCAGCATAATGTGGTAATTTGTTACAGATAGCAGGCTCAGATAATTCAGTGGATTTTGGAATGGGCTTGATCAATTGAATGCTTCCACCTTGGACTTTGATGGTTTGTTGAGTGATTCAAGGACAGAGAAACAGACTAAATTAATGGAGATGGAATAGAATGTATAATGCTGTAGCCATGTCAGTAGGGAGGGGTGACGTGTCCTATGGCAACTTGACTGTTTCATGCTAACATTCTATCATTCTGCTCTGCTAGCTATGCTTTATATTTACAGTATTCTGAGTTAGCTTCAGTCCATTTCAAAACCTGTTTGTCTGGAGTCCCACAGATTTTGAGAAACATGTTATTTATTTTTTCAAACAAATCCCACCCATGAAACCATAGTTTGTTTTTATTAATTGCAAATACAATTTTGCAATTAATTCAGGCAATTTGAAAATATTCTACAGGTTTGAAGAACAAAAAGAGAAAAGTAACAGTTTATCTAGTACACAAATCTGTTTTATTCTTCAGAATAATAAACACACAAAATGTTTTAGTGTAAACTATTCTTGGTACTTGTCTCATGAATTGCTCAGAAGTCCATATTTAAAAGAAATTACTTTTCACTTCTGTTTACAACAATGTAATCACCTAAACTTCCAATAAACAAAACCAACATCAGAGTTCCTATTGAACTAATGATTTGAATTCAATTTTCAGATAGATCTGATAATCATACTTTACTCTTTAATATTCTTTCCAGTGACTTATCTTTAGTCCACTTTTCTCTGTACTTAAAAGACAAGCCCTGTGTCACTGTAAATCACCCTCAGCTCCCCTTCCTGAAGAAAGCAAGAGAAAGAAAGAAAGAAGAAAGAAAGAAAGAAAGAAAGAAAGAAAGAAAGAAAGAAAGAAAGAAGACATTATAGGTCACATTTACAGATGTCATCAATTTCTTTTATGTTCTTATGCAGCTAAATATGTTTACTGAGGTTTAATATTTCTTAGGGAAACAATAAACTTTGCAGTGATTAATTTTAAAAGTTTTAGACTTACACAGGGCATTTTCAAAGAATTTTATACATTGAAGAAATGTTCAGAGACTAAATAAACAGATTGGACTTTTATGTTAGTATAATCCAAACCATCTTGGACATGATTTTCAGTTTAGTGTTTAGCTTCTATTAAGCTTTATTTATATAACATTGTATATATTAATCATGGGCCTCTACAGAGATGGAGCCAGTAGGAGAGAGACAGAGAAGAAAAGAGAGAAGAGGAGTTTAGCAGAATTAGTTCTAGAAATTATGGGGGCTGAAAGCCCATGATAGATCTCCTGAAAGCTAGAGGCTCTGGGATACCAGGAGCATGGCTCAGAGATCAGCATCAAAGGCCTGGTGTTAAGTCCAGGAATCCAAAGGCTGAAGAAAACAGAGTTCTGATGAAAGCAGGTAAAGACCCTCCAGGAGGGAGGGAGGGGTACGAGTGATAAGAGAGTGATCAATTCACATTTCGTTTGTTTTGTCTGGGTCCCCAGCACACTGAATGGTACATGCTCAGATTAATGGTGGGTCCTTCCACTAAATCCACTCAAACTCATACACAAGTGTACTATGGAAATACCCTCACAGTTATACACAATAACAGTATATTACTAGTTCTCTAGGTATTCCTGCTCCTGATCAAGTTAGAAAACCCATTCGCTGGAGGAGAAGTATTAAAAATATCTGGTAATTGACTGAAAAATTTTTGCTTTAGTAATGTAACATTTTTTTTTTACCAATTGGTTATACTTTTAAATAGGAATAGCAGAGTGAAAGTTTATTTCTTTCTTGTTGAAAGGAATTCAGAGAAAGATAATTATAGCTTCATAAGCTCTTTATCCTTTTACTCAAGTAGGTTATACTTGCGTGATAGAAGAAAAGTAAATAGATATCCAGAAGAGTAAATATATGACAGTCCAGGACACTGATGCCACGAATATGTGCTTTTTGCCCTCAGCTCTACAGTCTTCTTCGAAAGTCAATGAACAGTCATTTTGTTCATCAAGAGAGGAACATTACATGTCATGTAGCCTTAATACTCAGCACAATAAAATAAATTGAATATGATCACTATTTCCCTGTTGAAAAGGGCAAAACCTGTCACTCGGGGGTGTTGGGCCAGCACCTCATCAGTTATTAGGTGCTATTATCAAAGTTATCGCAAAGCAAAACATCTGTAATGTTGTTATTCTCTAGTGCCATGATTTTACATTTTTAATGTAACCATCATTTCTTTAAGTTATTAGGGCATATTGGGAGCTAGTACCTTTGAAAAAATTAAATAATAGAAATTTGATTGCATACAATCTATACTCATTTTCCTCTTGAGAGAAAGTCAGGTAGATGAATCTCTTTTGAAACTATTCTAAAATGAGGATAAAATCACTATGCAGATAAATAATGAGTTTGCATTTTTAAAGGATTTTTGTTTAAGCATAATAAGATAGAAGAGATTTCAGAGAAAAATAACCTTTATAATTTTTATAATAAAAAATTAGAGTCAGGTGTTACGTTATGCTGAAAGTCATACATTCTATAGCAGAAATGATACCAGGGTGTAAGCTTTCTGGTATCTACTTCTTTTTTTTTTTTTATGACCCAAGACTTCATAAAAACACATTGCAGAATTTTTTTTAGACAAAAAAATTTATTTAGTGCATATAAATACCACAAATCTGCATTTGTTGCATGTAAGAATGCTTTCTGACTCAGAAGTATGAACTAAACGTTTGCGTCTTCACAAGTTGCTATGTTGAAACTGTAATCCCTAATATGCTCATCATGAAGATTTGGCTTCTGAGTGGTATAAAGATGAATCTCTTGTGATGGAATTATAGCCCTTATAAGAGGAGACATGGAGTGTTTCTTAGTTCTCTACCATATGAGAATACAACAGAAGACAGCTGCCTCTGAACCAGAATTCAACTTCTCATCAAATGCCAGATCTGTTGGCACCTTCACTGTGGAGGTCTCAGTCTCCAGAGATGTAAGAAATATGTTTGTCATTTAAACCACCCAGTCTATATATTGTATTATGGCTGTTCAAACTAAGGTACCCACGTCTAGATAAAGACAACAGTTGCATGGAAAGAGGGCCCCGGGAACTAGTCCTACCCTGGCTGTTGCTAGTTACAAAACACAGGACAGTGGGTCATTTTGACTTCAGAGTTCTAATTTGTTGATCAGATTATGTGACCTCTAAGACTTCTCCCAGACCATATCACTTATTCTACTGTACAAATTTCTATCATCTTCTGTGTCTTTCCTTATTCATGTGGAAGCTTCTCCATCACAGATGAGCTGGCAAGACAGAATTCTTGGTGAATAATTTGATTTTGTAGTTAAAAAGCAGCCAAATCATCCAACAGTGCTTGGCACCCAAGTTCCACTTCCTAATAGCCCCTGATGAAGACCTGTCCCTGCGACACAGCCCCACCTGCCTTAGCCAAGTGGGCACAGTTTTCCTTCATACCATGCTGAAGAGTCATGATTTAACAGACAAGACACGAATATTTATTTACTTTGAACATGTTCTTAAGATGAATAAGCATACTTTCCATAAACACACATATAGCTATGTGTACAGGTATATTTTACTTGTAAATGTATGACAGTGCTATTGTAAATAAGAAAATATATCCATTTCAGACACTAGTGGAGTCAGAATAAATTTTTATCTACTTTTCTTAAATACAAAATTTTGAGAATTATGAAATCTACTAAATTACACTGTGAATAGTCATACGAGGTTTTGGCAACTATTGATTTTAACTGAAGCCCTCATACAGAAAAAAGCTTTGGAGCTGGACTTCTTATCACACTAACTTTTGTTGAGAAATCATGAGATTGCGACTGTCAGTTAGTGATAATCAGATAAAAGACATTTATGGTTGGTAGTGATTTAGTGAGCAGTATTTTCATGAAAATATCTTTAGTTTTTATTGGAGGCTTAAAGTCTGCAGCAAGTCACCTTGAGAAGTTCCAGGTGCTATGACAGGTTTCTGGAGAATATATTTTGGGGCAGGGGGTTTTTCATTGCCAACCTAATCACACCTGCTTTGGCTTTGGGTGTTATTTGCTCTGCCTACTCATTTTTGTCCTGAAGCTCCTTTGATTATTAGGAATCTTCATGCTTGAAAAGCTAGCTCTGCTACTCCTCCACAGAGTGAGGGAGGGAAATGGCACATTTTGCAAATTTCAGTGCTTTTGAAAAGAATAATGAAAAGGAGGTGGTGCTGCTTCAGAAGGCAGGGTACAGATGGAACAAAAGGTTAACTGAAATTTCTGCTGAAAATAGAAAGTAAAAATAGTAATGATGATCCATACAAGAGCCAAAAACACAGAAAAGTGAAGTTATTCATTTTAAATCAGCAGCTTTAAAAAAAAATCCTCTGGTTGTTCAAAGGATTTTATTTTAAAAATTGGCACTCAGTAAGCATGTCTGACAACTGGTTCATTGTGTCTCTTTTACCAATTGTCAGCAAGTCTTCCTTTGGATTAGCTGAAAAACTGCAATGTTCTGAGGTAGCTTCTTTGAGGACAAATGATCCAACTTTCCCCCCATGTTTGCTTTAAAGGAACTCCAAGCTGAGCTTCACACTCAGTGTCTTTCCTTTATTGCATATCGGTTGCTGCTTTCCACTTCCCCTTACATTAGAAATGGGAGTATCCTTGCTTTTAGATATCTGTCTTTAGTCTGTCTGGTACTTTGCCCTATAAAAAAGATAATCTATCTTCACAAAGGTTGCATTACTGTTAAAATGAAGCTGCTTTCATTAGAGACTTCTAAGGAATGTACAAATGGTGTATGTATAGGAATGAGATTGAAATATAAGGAACCTCCTGAGCATTTCATATGTGTGGCTTTGAATAGGAGCGGAGCAATCTGACAAGACTGGCTACGCTTACTCCTTGTCAAACCTTAACCCCAGCTTGCACTCATTCATGAATAACTTCAGATCTGCTTAAACTAGCAAAAAGCTCTGCTTGTTAGAAAGATAGTGATCCCTTTTTGAACACCTACAAGTGCAAAAGAGCTATATTAAATCTAGCAATTAGTGCTTGACAGAGCCTCTTCTCCACTACACATGGAATTTTAAAACTGTGTTGAAAAGTAATGCTTTCTCTGTGTCATGCCCTCAATCTGACTGTGGGAGTTTAAGAATCTCATGTATCCTCTGAGAATAGGAAGACAGAGTGAAGCATTACTTGTGCATGTTGACTCTTTTCTATATCATTCTAAACATTTATTATTAATACAATGTCTATTTGAAGGTCATTCTATTCACAGACTCTTAAAAACAAATAATGTCCTATGTCTACGTGAGACTGAACATAAACAATTTGCCTTACATGTGCAATGGACACTTTCAAATAGAACACACCATCATCATCATCACAGTCTGATGCTATGGATATTAAAATCCCTGTATGCATGATGAATTTCTTGTTTAGGCAGGTAAAGTCTCTTGAATGGCAGATATTGCTAGTCTTTTACTTTTTAATCAGTATACATAGCTCCTAATTTTTTGTTGTGTATATGACAATGACCAAAGACTACACTTTCCACCTTCCTTTGGATTTATAGCTAGGTTTTAGATTACATGATATAAGTATACATATTATACACAGTTTCCAATAAATGTCCTTAACGGGAAGAGTTATTGCTTTGTTTTCTCTCTTTTCTTCTGTCTGCTTGCTCTAAAGGGGGTCTCATGGCAGAAATTTGGGCAGTCATTGTACCCAGTGATGACAGCATGATTGAAAAATAAGATGGGAGGAACTTAGCTTTGATAAGCTCAACTTTGCATAAGACAATAGATATTTTATATGTTTTTTTCAGATTGTTTTTTTAATAGTCACAGGACTTTAATTAGAATTTAGCATCATGTAAATATAATCTAGGTATTCATTAGAGTAAAAAGTGTACAAATTTAGCATCCTTGCCATGTGTGAATACTGCAGATCTTTGTACTTTGTCTTAGATTTCACTCATTAATTATGGTTTTTTCAACACTGTCAAAGAACAGTTATTTTACTACATTTTATATTTTACTGCATTATAGCAGATCACATCATGATATGAACTTATGTTTAAAGTGCTTGAAGTACTAAGGGTATTATTGTATATTTCAAAAATTAATTTTTATGTAGGTAAAAACGGTTCACATTATAGCTCTTTATAAAGATGTGAATAGAGATATTAAATCTCTTCTTCAAATCTCGCTGCAAGTTGTAAGAAAAATAAGGAACTGGGATAAGAAATGGAACTGTTAAACTTGATTTCCTCTCCTATCATCAATCTGTCTTATTCACTTCCTTCCAATGGATTCTTTTAGTAAACCTTCCATTTCCTTCAAGCAGCTGGTAGTAGTCTTATCTCCTAATGATATACACCACATTAAAAAATGCTACTAATCTAAAAATTCTACTCTGCAAAGATAAGCATATGGTTTAGAAAATGAAAAATGCTGACGATGTGATTACATTCCTGTGTACTTGTATAATACATGATCATTAAGCCATTCATCATTCTTTCTTTGGATTTAATTTTAGGGTTGGATAAAGGGAAGATGAGGCAAGCAGAGAACTGGTTATATTGATTTTCCTCCTGATATTCTATAAGTTTCTTCTTCTAAAGATGATTACGGAGAAAGTTAGAGGTTTGCTAGTTAAAGTCACGTTTATCTCTGGATTTTAAAATACCCAGGTTCAGAAATCTTTTTCTCTGTTCAAGGTTTTTAAATTTTCTCCTTTTTTTCTCTTAATAACCCATGGGAGGAATTAAATCTGAACTGAAATCTCAGTCATGCCCCTCATTAACCATACTACAATCAATAAACTTACAGAAAGTTTTCATCTATTAAAATAATGTAATAATAATCTCTGTAGTAAGGAACGTCATGATGATTACATAAGATGGTACTTGATAAATCTTTTGCATGATAATAGAAGGTCTTCATTTTAATCTGATGAGGGTCATCCATGACAAACCAGCAGCCACCATAATTCTTACTGGCATTGACCTGTAATCCTAGCACTTGGGATTGGCAGTGGTATTGACCTGTAATCCTAGCACTTGGGAGGTGGAGTCAAGAGGATTATTGAGTGTTCAAGGCCAGTCTGAGCTTCAAAGTAAATTCAAGGCTAGCCTGAACTGCATAGTGAAACCCTGTCACTCACACACACACACACACACACACACACACACACACACAAATATTTACTGATGAGAAGCTGAAATTTTTTCCTCTTAAATCAGGAGCAAGATAGGGATGTCTGCTATCACCACTTTCATTAAACATAGTTCTCAAAACACTAGTTAGAGTAATTAGACAAGAGAAAGAAATAAATATGGATAGGGAAATAAGAAGTTAAATTATCATTGTTCATAGATGACATGATCCTTTATATAGAAGAATCTAAAAACTCTATAAAGACTCCTTGAACTAACTAACAATGTATCAGGATACAAAGTCAACACTCATAAATCAATAGCATTCCTGTACACCAATAACAAGCCCACTGAGAGGGAAATTAGGGAAACAATACCTTTCACAATAGTACGAAGAAAAATGAAATATAAATTAGCCTAACTAAGGGAGTGAAAGATCTTTACAATGAAAACTATAGTATTCTGAAAAAGGAGATTGATGAGGATATCAGAAAATGGAAAAATATCCCCTGTTCCTGGCTAGGCAGAACTAATATAGTTAAAATGGCCATACTCCAAACCTCCCATAGAGTTAATGCAATTCCAATCAAAATGCCAATAACATTTCTTACAGAACATGAGAAAGCAACCCTAACATTCATTTGGAATCAGAAGAAATAGAAAATAGCAAAAGCAATTCTGGGCAACAAGGGCAAGACAGGGGAATCGCAATCCTGAACTTTAAGCTGTAATCAAAGCTATAGTTATACACTTCTCATGTGAAGAAATACAATTAGCAACAAATACAAGGAAAAATGTTCGACTCATGGGCTGTTTTGGAAATGCAAATTAAAACAACATTGAGATTCTATCTAATCCTGAAAGGAATGGCTAACATGAAGACATCAACCATGCTGGTGAGGCTTGGAGAAAAATGAACCCCTCTTCATCATTGGTGGGAGTGTAAGGTAACACAACCACTATGGAAATTGATATGGAGATACCTCAGAAAACTGAAAAAAGGAAGTTCTATTTGACTCAGATAGTCCCTTTTTGACTATCTTCCAGAGTTAAAATCACCATATTATAGGGATATATGCATAACTGTGTTTATAGCAGCAGATTTCGTAATAACTAAATCTTGGAATTAGTTCATAGGCTCATCAACAATGAATGAATAAATAAAATATGGTACCTCTACACAATGGAGTACTACTTTGCCATTAAGAAAGATAAACTTGAGTCACAAATGGATTTACGTTGAGGCCATAATGCTAACGAAGTAAATCAGACACACAAGCTTGTACATCATCTGGTTTCTCTTATATGATAAATTTAATAGGAAAGTGGAGAAAGAGAAAGGATAAAGAAAAAAGAAATTATAGTCTAAGTAGTTTCTGTTGTTGTTCTCTGGTTTCACTCCAATATGGTGTGAGACTTCATGTTGCAGGATTTACATTTCCTTAGATATGTGACAGTCATTATTGTAGCTATTTGTGTGGTCTAATTTGAAAACCAATAAAAGCCCAGAATAGTAGAATCTCTGAAGATAGAGAATGTCACAGTGGTTAGATTTAGTGGGGAAAGATTAGGAGATGATAGCTAGTAGGTAGAATGACTGATTTGGAATAACAAAAATAACCTAAGTTTGACTGTGCTTAAAGTTGTACACCTGTGTCAATATGCTAAAATCTATTCAGTGTTAAACTTTAAGTTTGTGAATTTTGTTGCATGCAAGTTTTTAGTTCAATAAAGTTTTTTTTATCTGTAATATTATATTAAAAATATCCTTTGCACAAATCCTGGTATATTGTGAGTGCTCAGTAATTCTTTTTGTCCCAAGTGTGTTTAATAAGCAGTAGAAATTACAAAAAATAAATAACAGGAACTAATGCTTGGTAGAGTTAAATGCCTTAATTGTTAAAACAAAAGAATCATTATTGTTTTTGTTCAAGAGAGAAAAATGTATGGATCTGGAAGAAACCATCTCAGTATGAGTAAGAGAAGGGTTACTAAGTCTATTTCAAAGATGCACAAACAACTCTAATTTACTTTTGCAAGTATAACATGGAAAAGCACAAATTTGATATGCAATAAATAGGAAAGTGTGAGACAACATGATTTTCAAAAGTAATATGGTACCAAAATAAATTTGTAAATTTATCCCCCAAAGAGATTAAAAACTGTGATACACTTGTGGTTTTGTACAATTTTCCATATTTGTTGAACACATGAAAGAATGGATATTTATAATACTTAGAAGCAGTCATTTCCTTTATTTTCCTAAGAAATCTGTTTTGCTTTTCAAAAACAAACATCAAAGAAAATAATCCTCATGATTAGCTTAAGCTTTGAAATTTAAGCTAGACCAGTTTTGAAAATCAAAATTTGTTATTAACAGCAGGAAATTTTCTGAAATTCCATTGATGGAGTTTCTGAATTCAGTTTCTGTCTATTTCTGTCTCTGTTTGACTTTCTCTTTTCTCTGTGTCTGTCTTTCTCCCCTCCTCCTCTACTGAGGCTCATTCCTAGAGTGCTCTATCACTCTACTACATCCTTACCCTTTTAATGTTTTATTTTGAGATGCAGTCTCCCTAAGTTGCCCAAGCAAGGCTAGAACTTTAGATTCTCTTGCCTTAATCTCGCTCAGTGTTGGGATTACAGGCATTTACCACCATGCCCAGGTCCTGAATTCAATTTCATTTGTCACTGAACAACAATGACTACTTCCTAGTATTTAATAAGATTAAGAGATTTAAATTCTTCAGAAGGCATTTTTTTCACAATGGTGAGGAGAACTGAACATGATATTTCTAATATTAGAACTTATATTCTAGATAGAGAGACAGACTAACTGATAATGCACAATATCCCACAGTGTGATTCTTTGACATGAGCAGAAGAAGTAGTTTTGGAATCAAGGTCTACCAATATTTTAACACTTTTTATGGGAAAGACTTCATTTATAATTTCTTGTTTTACAGAAGTAGAGTCAAATTATATAGTATGTTAGTATTTACTGATTAAATAAAAGGGTAAATTAATTAGTTAAGTGACAGAATAACTAGGTTGATTACCTACTATCGTTTTATTTAGCTATATGAAGAATCCAGGCTGATTGGATGACTAGTGATCATTTTGAATGGTCAGCATAAATGAAAAGAATTGAACTTCAATTTGTGAGAATTTTCCCTTTCAGTCACTTGACATGAAAATCAAACCAAGAGGCAGTTGCTAAACTGTTCATTTTATGTAATACCGTTGTTCTGTATTAGATCTAACACCATGACTTTTTCCCCTTTTTTTAAACATAAAAATATGAGCAATCTAATAAACAGATTGTGCCTCCTACATGATTTTTTGGTAACATTATCAGTTCATATTGTGTTTTGACTTAAAACAAAGCACTAAATTTATTTTCCTTAACTTAGAAATATTTTTGCATGCTATGTTCTCCAAATTTTTTACAAATTTGTCCTGGAATTCGTGTGTAAGAGGAAATAATTTCACAGAAATATAAAAATGACTATTGAGGGTATATGTCTTCATAGCATCTTTCAAATGATGAGATGAGACGTTGAATAGTAACTACTTGCTGATATCTGAGTTACTATCAACAGGTATTTCAGAATGATTCTTAGGCATATATTTTTTAAGAACTGTAACAGAAATATTCAATAATAATGCATTTTGAATTCTATAGATGAATTTATCTTAAATTCCTCTTTTAAGTTGACTTTAAAATTGCATAAATGAAACATTAGTACTCTAAGATAGTGTGCGTTGTTTTTCCTTTTTTTAATTGTTTCTTCTGTGCAAGTTAGTCTAATGCACACATGCAAAATAATTCAGGAAAGTCCAAGAAAAATACCATTAAAATGGCAATGAATTTGACAAACTTGTGTGAATATTGTACCTTTGATAAAAAGCATAGATAGAATACAATTTATTAAAAGATATTCATAATATAGCTTTAAAGATGATTTGTTTAATAACTTTCAAAAATGAAGAAAGTTAACTTAAGTAGTTCCCACTTTATTGATGATTTGCTCCAGGAGTCAGGTTATAGTTTCAAGAATTTTCAGTATTCTAAATAGTTTTCTGGCTTTAGTGAATGTCTTTGAGGGAACTAATCAAAAACAAAACAAAATAAAACAATTGGGTAAGGAGTTGCACATCTGTAACCTATTCACTCAAGGGACTGAAGCAGGACAATCTTAAATTAAGTTCAAGTTCAGCCTGGGCAATTTAGGGAGAAAAGTAAGATTAAAAAAAAGTAAGATAAAATAAGATAACATAGAATAATAAAATAAGGACTGAGGATGTAGCTCAGTGTTGGAGTGCTTGCCTAGCATGTGTGGAGCCTTGGTTTTAATCTTCAACATTGCAAAACAAAATAAAAAACAGAAATAAAGTGATTTTTCCCATGTGATCCTTAATAATCTTCTATAGTATTTCTCTCTGGTTTCCTTTGAGTCCTTATTTCTTTGCAAGTTTCTCTTTATCTTATCTTGATAATCTTTTTTAGTTTGCCTCACTCCAGGAATCATCATGTTACTTTCTTTCTCAATTTGTCTCTTCTCTTCTCTTTTCTTCTCTTTTTTCTCTTCTCTCCTCCCCTCTCCTTTCCTCCCCTCTCCTTTCCTCTCCTCTCCTCTCCTCCCTTCTCCTCTCCTCTCCTCTCCTCTCCTTTTTCTTCTCTTCTCTTCTCTTCTCTTCTCTTCTCTTCTCTTCTCTTCTCTCTCTCTCTCTCCTCTTTCTCTGTCTTATAAAAGCTGCACTAATATCTTAAGTGTTTCTCCATGACATGTGTACATTTCATCACTCACATATTTGTGAACAAATCTGGCATAGTTACTCTAAAAGCAAAAGAAAGAAATGTTTTTATGTTGTAAAATTCAGTTTCTTGGGGAGAAATGGTTTAAGAATTTTTAAAGACTTCTACTTCCCTATCTATCATGAAAAATGAAAATTAACATTCAGAGGGAGAATAATTTCAGTATTTTTTATTTATGTTAAGAAATATGCAGTGAAATGTAGTTGCATTTCTCTTTGCGGGCTATAATAAAGAAGTAATAAAAAATTATCAGAGAGTTAAAGATTGTAATAGAGTAATTTAGAGTTTTAAGAATTCTGTGATATTTTATATTATGACTTGTGTCTAAATGTGCCCCAAAAGCCTCACGCAGTCATAGGCAGGACTTTTTGCAAGTGACTAGATCCAGGGTGTGTGATGCTTGGATCCAGGATGTGATGCTGGGATTGATTCAGAGTATGACGCTAGGGTTAAGGATGTGAGTGGTACCTGCCTGAAGGTTGGGCAGCCTGGGTAAGATATAAGGGACACAAAGAGCTTTGGTTGGGGCTTGTCACTTGTCACTTGCTTGTGCCTTGCTACTTTCTGCTGTCTGCTATGAACTGTTTCTCTTCTATGATGCCCCTCCACCATGCCACCCTGCCTGGGAGCCAGTAGACCATGGACAGAAACCTCTACAAATTGTGAGCCAAATAAACCTTTCCTCCTTTAACTTTGAGTGTCAGGTATTTTGTCTCAGGAATGAGAAAAGTAACTAAGACATTTGTCTCCTCTTTTGCTAATACATTTAGTAGAACATAGGTTAAGCTATGTTACTCAAAATCTTTCAAAACCTGGTTAGTCAAAGCAGAGAACTCTGTCTAACAGTTTCTATCACAATTAAATTATTTTCTATCCCTGAAATGTACTTAATTTTAAAATCAAGTGTAGCCCAGGCTTTAGCTCAGTGCCGTAAGCACCTGTCTGGCAGGCGCGAGGTTGTGCGTTCAATCCCCAGTACAAAAAAAAAAAAAAAAAATTAAAATCAAGTTTATTCCAGGTCTATTATTTCACAATTAGTTATATTCAAGAACTTAAAACTGTTGAGATTTAACTATGAACTTTTTAGTGTACTATCAAATAAATGTAGTATGGTATCAAATAGAGGGTATTAAAAGATGACTAAAATGCATAAAAAGTTGGATCATATCCTATTTCATTCACCATTAACAAAGCAGTCATTGCAATTGTTTTCAGGGTCTTAGTAGATCACTAACATCTTTATCCATACTTCATTTCTCTCTTCCTCTCTGGTGACATGGGTGGGTCATACAATACTTATTTTCTTCCAAGTGAAAGACACTCCGTCACCTTGGATCCTTTATCCTTCATGCTCTTTCTCCCAAAACTCATTTCCAGAATTTTTTGAGTCTGCCGCATTGTCTCCTTCAAGTCTTTCTCAGTAAAGCCCACCCTTATCTTCTCTTCAAAATTTAAAATTCATCCCTAAGATTTTCTCTTCTTCTATAATTTATTTATCCTCTTGAAGTTATGAACATTCATGTATTATGATATGAGATTCCATGTAGTATGCTCGTGATTGAGCTTATGGACCATCTTTGTCAACTGAATAGAATGGGAGCAGTCTGAGGTCACTGAGTTCTGTTTCTGTTAGCTCTGCTTTGCTATAATAGTGCCTCAAATATAATGAAGTCATTGATAAATATGCAGTGATTAAATTAATGAACAAATGAATGATTGAGTAAATGAATCACAAAAACCAGAATGGTATTAATTCCATTAGTTAATTTGGAAAAAAATTGACTCAAGCATTGACATTTTCATTATTATCTGTCTTTATTTAGGTATCCATGTTTTCATATGCTATGAAAATAATTTAATGATTTTAAATTTAGCTTTATCAACTCATACTATCCAAAGAAAATAAAGTTTCTGTAAGGAAAGGTATTTCAGAAAATTATGAATGCCTTTTTAAAAAGCTTCAGATGTGCTCAAGAACATCTAAGCATTGAGTTTAATCTATACACCTTTAAAGTTTCTTATACATCACTAAATTGCATTTTTCCAGTATCATTTCAATAGTAAAACTGTTACTTACAATTTTATTAGAATATTTTAAAGCTGGTAACAAGATTCTAAATTTCATGCCCTTTTATAGACTTATTTTAATGCAGCAAAAATAGTTCAAATGATAGTTTCAATTACTAACGTCATTCTGTATTAAAACATAAGCCATAGGGGTAGGTATTTTATAGAATTATGTTTATGTTAAATGGTACCATGCAATGTTCTTCAATATATTTTATCTGAGTGCCAATTAATTCGTAGTCACTGGTTAAGCACCAAGATTTACGGTTCCATTCAGCACAGGAGATGGTTCTGGAAATCCCCATGGAGGTAATTGCAATTCTGAGTTAGGTACAGATACATAGACTTAGTTACATAGTCAGAAGAATCAAATATGAAGGTGGTTTAAACAAAGTGTGGCTGAAAATTTTTTCTGTACATAATTCTCAGAATGCTTCAAATTGATACCTAGAATGATAACAAACGATATCCCTATGGGAGTGAATTGGCAGGTAGCGTATCATAAAACTGGAACTTTATTGCACAATTTAAGTACTTAACATACAATTTAAATAACCTCTGAAAATTAAAATGAAACTTTCAGAGATTTATGATAATCATATAATTATAAATGACTAAATTTTTATAAATGACAAAGACATTATATTCCACAGAATGACATGTTTTAGAATATACAATTTTTTTTATCATGAGAAGATAGTTAGGAAAATTGTAGCATATTTCTCACACAGAGGGGAGAGTATTATTACAGCCTGGTTGAAGGAATCTGGGCTAGCATATTACCCTCCCATAGGATCTAGCCTTTAAACTTTCAGACTCAAGGCTAGTATTTCTGATCTTACAGTGAAGTCCCAAGCTAATGACAGCAATATTAGCAATATGATAATAAAAATGAACATAGTGAACACTTATTATATTTCAGATAATGTGTTAATTTTAACACATAATTTAGCTTTCACACCAATCATGGAGTCTCATGATTCTGGTCACATGAAGTGCCCGTGGGGCCACTTGTGGCTGGAAGAGCACTCACCCGGCAGCCGAGGGGAGAAGTCTGCACTCTGCAGTCATGCCCAGCCCTTCTCCAGTTCCTTTCCTTTCCATTAGGCCTGGGAAAACTTTGTATTCACATGCTACCAAAGCAGAGAAAAAGAAAACAGCTCTGTGAAGTGTACTCTGTCAGAATATTGCTCTGAAAGACTGAAGTTACTTGCCTGGTTTGTTTTGTTTTGTTTTGGTTTTGGTTTTGCAGACTTGCAAGGTTACTTTGCTCAGTAAGTTTTAGTTCTTTTAAAGTGGATCAGTCAGGTCAATGGAAGGTCATATTTGTAGTTTTTGTTATTTAAAGGTGAAAGTAAACACGCTGAGCTTTGGAGAAAGAGCATTTTAAATTGTGCTTTGAACTATGCAGTGACTTGAAGGAACTTGGAAAATTAAAGTAATTAGGCACTGTGAAATGAAGGCCCCTAATGAAAAGGCTACCGATTTGATTCTCTCATCGTTCTTACCTCTACTAGTGAAAGCATTTAAAATATTTGTTATTCTTTTTGCTTAGGTAATGAAGTACCATGACCCAGAAATGTACTGTGGCTCCCTGTTTGTATTCTTGCAGGGGTCCTTACCCCTGCAAGTTGGAGAGAGAAAGAGAGAACACATCAATGAATGTAAGACTTGGATACATTAAAACAGGTCAAGCTAGTTCAACAGATTATGGGTGTGATTTTCCATTTCCTAAAAGACTGATGTTGATTAGTGGCAACCAAAAAAAATGCCTAGAAATGGGAAGGGAACCCAGAGATGGAGGAAGGGGTCAAGGTGAGTAGGGAAGGGAATGGGAATAAAAGTAACTAAAATATCTTAGCTGAATGTGCCTACCAAAGAAGATGAGTGTGAGCATCATGTAATAAAAACATATACTAGTGAAAATAAATTTGAATCTTGCATTGGAAAAAATGCTAATAACATTAATTAGAAAGGTGTCTAGCTGCCAGTTGAAGTACCAATGAAATAGTGTTGATTATGTTTTCAACAAAAGTTACTGGGAGAGAAATACATCAAGCTGCAAGATCTGTACCAACATGATGAGGAGAAATGTCTGAACTGAAGCAGTTTGTCTGTTCTTTTCCCAGAGCATCTTCAGTTCTTGCATTTGTATTCAACCACGCAGCAGCCTGCTTCTGAACGAGAGCCTGCTTGCCTCAGACATACCTCGCAACAGGCTGATGCTTCATGTGCTCTTGTCTCTGGCCACAAGAGGCATAATCTGTTCAGGAATACTTTTGGGAGATTCCGCATCAAATTTATTGCATCGTAGGAGATGCAAAACTTCTGTGTTTTAAAATCCCAGCCAAATGTGTCAGTCAAGAAAACAAAAATTTCCACAGAAGTCGTTCCCCAAATGTCTCTTTCCCTGATGTGATATTCAGATCTGACAAACGTAAAATAGCAGCGGTCTGTCTGAATGGTTAAGGGTAAGCTATGACTGTTTTATAAAAGAGGGTTGAAGCTGACATATTCAAATTCCTGGAGAATTTGAAGTACCAGTGACCGAAGGAGCTAACTGAAGATATTACAATGCTTTGTTGAGAGAGGGCAGTTTTAAGCGTTAAGTGTCAGCATCAAAGCAGACTAGAGAATCACTACTATGCTTACACCTGTAGCAATTAATTGAGTCTCAAGGTATTGATTAACAATGAAAATAAACAGGACTGAACTTTCTGCTTATAATTTAAGCCATCCTGCCAGGATTTTTCAAACTGTGTGTATTTAGAGACCATCTACTGGCTACCATGTCTCACATTTTTGAAAACATTACTTTCCTTTACTCTACTGTTTATTTTTCTCTTTTATTTCTGACTTTTTTGTCCACTCCAATCATTATTTCTCCTGTTTCTCAGCACCTGCATTTGCGAGCCTGAATTAGGCCAGAGGAAAACCCACAGTGGTGCCAATTGCTTTGAGGTTAAACTCACGGCTATTATTTTAGTGGGCTCTTCATGCTACAGCACAACATATTGCACACCTCTGACCTGTTCTGTCACTGCCAGTTGCCTTAGATGCTTGTTGAATATATTTTCTGTTCTTCTAAAACCTGTGACAACTCTTCTACCTCTTGTGTTTTCACTAATGACTTAGCTTGCTTATTCACTTAGAATATAGAAGAAATTGAAACAGAACTTTCATAAGCTCTCATTACCATGTTTGTTTCCATTTTGCCTATTTTTGATTTCAGTTGTTTTACTTTTGTTGAATGCTCCTTGTCTTGAAGTCAACTCTTCCACTCGAACTCTATATGTTTATTTAAGGACATTGCTTCACCAGTCTCTGGATCTTTTGTGAATCAGCTGCCCACACTTTTGCTGGTTTACTCTGTTAGCATACAAGCATCCTGAAATGTCATACAATAGATGATGATTATACAACTCAAGACACATCAAACCATGGCAATATTTATTTATTCAGAAAGAAGAGGGAACAAGCTTCACATTCAATTTGAAAGGATCTCAAGGGCATAATGCCCAGTGAATAAATGCTGATACCAAAAGATCATGTACTGTGTGATTCCATTTATATAATAACATTCTACTCCAGTTCCTCCACATTATAATTTGAATGACAGAATGGAAATCAGTGGTTGACTGATAGAGGGAAGAAGACAGGGTGAGTAATGGAACAAGAGAAATGGATTCAATTTAAGAGAAAAAAAAATACCAATAAAACAGTTTCAAAACAGGTTAGTAGGAGAGTTACAATAATTAAAACACTGCATATTTTTGTCTTCGTAGTAATTATTCAAAGCACAAGATATACACATGATATCTTGTCCAAACAATATTACCATAAATCTTTCTTTTCAATGAACTAAGAGAAGCTAATTGTATAAGTATCTTAACTATCTTGTGTATAAATATATATTTTTCTTTTTCCTTTTCTTCCTTTCCAAGAAATAGATTCTAAATGAGTACCAGAAAAACTTTTGAAGATGATCAATATATTTGTCATGTTGACTGTGGTAATCGTTTTGCAAGCATATACATTTCTCAAAACTTTTAATGTACACCATATATGTAGTTTACTGAATATAAACTATATCTCATAATGTGGTTGTAGACACAGTAATGTTTTATCTCTCTTATCATGAACATTAAATGAAGTACTAAGGACAAGACTGGTTTATATTGTGTGTTCAATAAATGATGACTATTATAACTTTATTAGTAGTGGTAAAATAACTGATCTTGTACTTTGGTGCTCTAGAGATATGTGACACTAATTCACAGGAAGGGAGGAGAATAAACTTTTTCAAGTACAACTAAAAAACATCTTTTTTCCAACTATGGTTATACCATGAGGAAAATCTTAGCATTTATTAAGGTATATGGAATTCTAAACTATGAACCCATTTAACATACCAAAAACCCCACATTAAATTAGGGTTAGATATGCAAAGCATAATGAAAGTGAACATAACTTTCTGTATCAATCCTCTGGGGAATTACTTGGTATCTAAAACAGTGACTATGGAACAGAATAAATGAAGTTAGATGGTCAGTTTGGAATATCATTGTTGATCTTCTTTACATGGGGCTTTGTATGGAATCAGTACAGTTCTATTTAGTAATACCACATAAAAAATTCTTAATTTTTCTTCATCAATTTCCTTCTCTTATTGCCTAATTGTTAGCTTTCATAGCTATCTTAATTGAGAGGACTTCATGTTTTATATTACTCTTTGGCCACTGAATTTCCACTTTGAGAAAATTTTTTGTTTCTGGGTTTGCCAAATTGCTTCTGTTTATGAGAACTTAGTCTACTTAAGAAGAAAAATTAAACAAATTGTCACTGAAACAAAATTCTGGATATGACTTCTGACCCCTTTCTCAGCAACTGGATCTGATGATTCAAATTTTAATTGAAATTAATGCACCCAAAATAATCAAGGTTATTGCTTGCAATAGAGAAAAAAATACAATTACATTTTCTATGATAGAAATAGAACATCATTAAGAACAAAGAGGAGAAGCATGTTTTCTTTAAATTTGTTCCATTTTTAATACTCATTATCAAGTTAAACTTCTTTTATTTCCTTTATAAAGGAACAAGGAAAACAAACAACTCATAGTTCAAATTTACTAACTCACTGATTTTATTAAGAATTTAAATGGTAGCCGGGCGTGGTGGTGCATGCCTTTAATCCCAGCACTCAGGAGGCTGAGGTAGGAGGAGCATTGTGAGTTCAAGGCCGACTTGGGCTACAACGCAAGGGCAAGGCTGGCCTGAGCTACATAGTGCGACCCTGCCTCAGAAAACCAGGGCTGGGAGTTTGGCTCAGTGGCTTAAGCGCCTGCCCTGGCAGGTGCGAGGTTGTGAGTTCAATCCCTGGTGTTGCCAAAAACAAAGCAAAACAAAAAAAAAAGAATTTAAGTGGTGATCTTTTAGGAGAGGTTTGTGTCTTCAAGAAAGCAATATTATTTTTATGGAAAAATTCTGACTTGATATTAATGTCACTTTAATTAAGGGTAATTTTTTGGTGAAAACTGCCTACTACGAGGGTTGGTTTGGTTCTTTCGACGACTAAGGGAGATTTCTTCTAACCATTTTATGAGTTGATATAGTTCACCTAGAAGGACATTTGTTGTGATTGTTTTGTAATTCTCCAGATATTTATAGAATAACCTGTTGGTGTTAACATGTAGAATTTTGACTTTAAGAGCTTGAATTATGAAAATCAGCTTACTCTGGTAATTTTTAATAGGTAAACCCAACTGACAAATCACAGGGACATAGAAAGAGACTATAAAGAACATGGTTATTGCATAGAAAACACAAGTCCAAGACTCCTTATAGGGAACACTTGAGATGGTTCCTCAAATATCTTACAGATAAATATACCTCAATAGATGCCTAGGCCGATGAATTTGCATATTTTCATAGTGAAATTTGGAGTCTTGATTGATTGATGAGCACATATGTCAGATGATTAAAGAGGGGACATAATATATAAACTACATTGTTTATGAGTGTAGTTTGTCTTTGATGCATAACTTTTTCAAGTGAGCAGGAATATGATGGCAGGCATGACTAGAAAAATGGTTTCCCAGGTTTGCTGATGTGATGGATTTTCAAAGTAATTCTACCTGAAGAGATAGATATATCGTAAAAATATTTGACCATGTAGATATCATAGTTGGAAATCTTTTGTAACCTACTGAAGACCAAAACAGTGAGCATAAGTGATAGATTTTACTTGTGAAACTTGCCTTCAGTACATATATAAGAAAGGAAAAGCGAATTATAGCCCACGGGAATATAATTCACAGATATTTTTGTGCAGCAATTCAATGTACAAATTTTGCAGTCCATGGTGAATGGTAGTAACAAATCAAACTGTAAATATATATTCTGAAGTGAATTTTTAAGTAGTATCTTATTAGTTAAATTATTTTTGCTTTTGGAGAAAAAACTGAATGATTCTTGGTCTGTCTACTTTAGAACAAGCACATTTTGGGGACAGGAGGAATAAATCCAGGCTAGTGGAGTCCACACATTTTTTGTGCATCCCTTGTATCTCTAGTTTCCTTGGGGATCAGGCAGCATACATATTAATCAGGCCAGACAACTAGTGTACTGGATTACTTTTTCTTCAATATTTTCACATGCTCTTTAATTAATTATTCCTCACAGTCTGATGATTCTTGGTAATGGTCTACTTACTTTCTGCTATTTCATAGTTCTATTGATTAGAGGTTAAAGAACATGAATTTAATGTCTTTATTTTTATTGTTGGAGGGGTTATCTGTAGTGTGCCAAAGAGAATCAAGATTTATTATTTTGTTTTGTTTTGTTTTATTTTGTTTTAGATAGGGTTTCATTTTGAATTCAAGCTGGTGTTGAACTGCAAAATGAAACCCTACATAGCCCAGGCTTGTCTCAAATTTGAGCGATCTTCCTACTTCAGCCTCCCAAGTACTGAGATTATAGGTATGTGCCACCATGCCCAGCAAAATAATTTATGGTCTTAAAATATTATTTCAACTTCTAGTTGTGTTATAAAGCATTGATATTTGCTTGCACAGAAGAAAGATGTTTTCTATTTTTTTCTAAACCATGAAATACCATGAGGAAGGAGCTAAGTCTTTATGGTTTTTATATTTCTAGAGAATGACATAGAAGATGTCAATGCACACTTATTGGTTGAAAGGAAGGAATAAAGAAAAGTTACTACCAGTATTACTATTAGGTTGTAACATCAATTGTCCACATTTTTCTCAAGTAGCCCAAATATCATAAATTTGAGAACTACTCAAGTTATTTTTGTGCATGTGAAAAGCATAATTAATATGGCTGAGGGACAACTATTTGAACAAGGATAACTCTTTTTCCTAAAATTCATTGAAAAATAACTGCATATCTAAGTGTTACTCAAACATAATTTTGATTCAGCACGCACTTTGCTTTGGTCAATGGAATGTGAACAGAGGTGGCTTGCATGAAATCTGGCAGGACTGTCTTTTCCTCTACCACGGTATAGAATCATGTTCCTTGTGATGAATTGCATGTCTGTAATTGAGGTTAGTATGGAGCTGTGAAAGCCACCAATTATCACAGACCTATAGCAAAAAATAATTATTTTTATTTTACCATTGAACTGTTATTATAAAATTTAGAATTTTATTTTTTGTCACTTATTTTAATTATTGCTACCAATAGAGTTAAGACTGCCCTTTACTTTCTTTCTTTTCTACTCTTACTTATGCAATCAAATTTTTGCATTTACACTGTTGTAGCTTTCCTATGACAAACATCTATTATTATATTATTATTTTCTTATGATTTCATAAATAATGCAGGCTCACTGACAAAATTTTGGAAGGCAAAGAGAAACACTACCCCCAAATTTATAAGTCCATCCTTCTAAGGTAACCTCTGTAAAATTTATGTATTTATTTTTGAGTCTGATTTCTAGAACAATTTGAACTAATTGTTTTATATGTAAGTATTTGTATATTCTCCTAAAAACAACATTTCAAATATATGTAGTAGAAGCAAATAGAACAAACAGCCTAGATTCTATCTTTCATAGCTTTTTATCCTAATAAAGCATCAGGGTCCTGTGTTGAATGATTGCAGTATCCTATTTAGGATGAATGATGTGGGGTGACATTGTGTTTTATTTTGTCATTCATTCTGTTTTGCTTATTTTATACTGGCATAGTCATAATAGAAAAACTTTTACTTGTAGAAGATACTATCACTGTGTTTTTGCAATTTGTCTTATTTAAACATTGCTATTTCTACACAATAGATATGGCTGTTACTCTTTATTTGACATATATAGACATATGGTTTGGCAAAGTCTGATAGCTGGTGCTGAAAGAATCTGATCGAAAGTCCTACTTTTTGAGTCCTGACAGAAGAGAACTTTAAAGGGACTAATGACTTTTACTTGTCTCAGAAGAGAATGATAGACATTAAAATACTGAACGTGGTCTATTCCAACACCATGCAAAGAAAGACACTTCATGTACTTAAAAATTTCCAGATGAGTGAATACTGAGGAGACTAAATCTTACCATACCTCACCAAGTGTACCTACCATAATTTGAATTATGTTAAAGCCATTTAATGAACTAATGATATTAAACAGCTATTCTGTATGGCTAGAAGGTTGTAGGATGTATTAAAGAGGAGAAGCAGGAGTCAGAAGATTTAGTCTCCAGATCCACTGAGGTCTTAACAAATCCCGAAGTAATCATTTATTCATTATGTCTCCATAGTCTGATACATAGAATACAGATAATAATAAATGCAGTATCTAGTTTTTGTTAGAACTCTCTCTCTCTCTCTCTCTCTCTCACACACACACACACACACACACATACATGCAAACAGACAAAAGACATGGTATATCTACTTGATAAATAGTAGATATTATAATTTATAATCTGGACCTTCATCTTAAAGCTACAGGAAATTCTTTTATTCCTTTAGTGTTAGAAGACTGAGTGAGTCTGGGGGCCTATTCCTCTTTTGTTTTGGGGAAAATCACTTTATCGTAAATGATAAAGCATAGGTCATGCTTTTAAAATGGAGCTGGTCACTGCTCTGTAACAGTAATGTAGATGTTTATCTTTTGGGGCAGAGTTTAATCTCTATGGATTTGTCCTAGGAAGAAATGTTTCTTATCTAGATATTAGAGAAGCACCATCTTGGAAAATTCTTTTCTAAAGGATTTTCAGAAAGAAGGCTCATACTCTACCCAGGAATGAAGCACTAGCTCTCAGGTTTGACCTTGGGCAATATATACATATAAATATGTTTATTTATAGATAGAATAGCTGAACCCTTTCACAGAGTGTTTCAGATGCAGAAACTTAAATATGGCAGCCAGAATGTTGGGACAGATATTCATACCATCGAATTGGAACAGTATGGACATAAATAGAGATTCTAAAATTTATTTTGAAATATCCAAAAAATACTCTGAGATGATGTATAAGAATACACTACCTTGTCTTCAAAGATAATATCAGAAAACTAGATTTTGATGAATTTTTATAATGGTAACTTTAGGCAAGGTCAAGCCTTGTATCTTAGAATTACGAAAAAAACTGCATCAACTGGTCAAATATGTAGAAAAGATGTTAATTCTATGGCAGAAATAAGGAGAGTGAGAGACATAAAATGGGGGCATGTTTTTCTTTTTTAGAAACTCAGGTTACTGGAGCTTGGATCTCAATGCAGACACACTTTTGTAAACTTATTCTAGATAAGGTATAAATGATGATGCCAGGTCATAGGAGGAGTGCTACATAGGAAAGAAAGCATAGTAGAGAGGTTCAAACTCATGGATCCAGGGATGCCACACTTTTGCTTCAGGTTTAAATCTGCTCTTTGATTCATGGGTGCTATTTCAAAGTCAATGCTTTTACTCATTTTTCTTCTGATTACCTGCCTATCAGAATCAGAAAGAGGGCTGAAGCCAGTGTGAGGGGGAACATGGTACAGAGCAAGCAGCACTGGTTTGTGGGTCTTCAGTCTTCAGAGAATTGTATGGAGGCTTATGGAAGGAAGGTGGTGTTGGCTGCAAGTCTTACCCACTGGCTAACGTGGATTGTGAACCAACAGTGTGAATCTGAGCAGCATGCAAGTATTCCTTAGTTTTAAGAACTCTGAGAGGTTGAGAACTGCTGGGAAGCTCGACAGCTGTTAGATTACAATACTATTAAGTGGACATTCAAAGGAGAATGAACCTTAAAAGTTGAGGGAGGATAGGTCCGTGTACTACCACTGTTACTCCCATCATCACTGGTACAACCTGGCCTCAGAAATTTGTAATGAAAAATAAAATTTTACTTTTCTATTCAACTCATTCAATACAGCAGCAAAATAATGGATATGAATTGAATTTCTCAAGAATGTCCGACTTCTTTTGGATTTTTTTTCTTCAGGTTTCTGTCACCCATGACTTCCTCAGTTCTGCACCAATCTACTTGCTCAGCCTTGTTGCTGCTTTCCAGTTTCCAGTGCTGCTAGTTTGTTGAGAGAGTTTTTTCCTGATGGTAAATGCCACTGCCATCACTTTCTAACCTCTATGAGGAAGAATGATTTCTCCTAAGTCCCAAGAGGACAAGTAAGACCAGGCTGGGCTTTCTATAAAACATTACTAAATGTCACCAGTACAAACCGAAGCTGCTTTTTACTCATACACAGTACTCCTGGAGCTCCAAGGACTTCAAATCACAACTCGAGTCCTTGCTTCACCTCAAGCAAGCTACAGATAAGAAGACACATGTCTATTTGCTCCATAAAAATGAGATTTTCCAAAACCATCTTCATGTCTCAACTGCCCAGGTCCTATCCCTGTATTCAGCCCTTGCATGTCTTACCTCACAACTCAAGACTAAGTACAAGTTCTTTTAGCTTTCTTGTGTTGCATCATGCCATTCCTCAGCATTAAATATACGCTATTGTAATTGATAGTGAGCTCACCCATTTTCTTTAAGGAAAATTCCTATTCCATTTCCAGGCATGTGGCTGGAACAAATCTGACTTATTAAACCTGAAAAAAACTTCACATGAAAGAAGTCAACTGTTCAGGTCTTATTGTAATCTGCTGAGAAACGTCAATCTTCTTCTCTAACTTCATTTTCCAGTGTGATGTAGAGAGAAGATCAGTTTTGCCTGCCCAATTAAACAATACTCTGGTCTTAAATAAAAGAATTAAATATTATTTTTCTAATTGTTTTTCAAAGTTGTGAAACATCAGTAAGCAATTTTTTATTTTATGGACAAAAGGTAAAACAAAATATCATTGCAAGATAATAGGAGATTAACAATAGTTAATACACTGCATATTACTATCTTTAAAGTAGTTATTCAGAGTATAAGACATGGGCATAAAAATTCTCCAAATGATGTTAGCACAAACCTTCCTTTTCTATGAATTAAGAGATACTAATAGTATAACTAACTTGCATTTTTCTCTCTTTTCCTTACTTTCCATTCCCCTTTCTCCCATCCTAATTCCTTTTCAACAATTTCTTCCCATTTCACAATATCTATTGTACATTTTAGACTTATTTACTCTTTCAGTTTTTCACACCAGGGAAAAAATACAATGTTTACACATGTGAATTTGATTTATTTCACTAATGAGTATGGACACAAGTTACATCCATTTACCTATAAAAGTCTCAAGTTAATCCTTCTTTATGGCTGAGTAGTACTTCATTGTATAAAAAGACCACAACTTTTTTATCCATTCCTCAGTTGATGGGCATTTGGGTTGTTTCCAGGATTTAGGTATTATAAATTTTGGTGCTATGAACATTGGTGCACATATATCACTGTGCTATGATGTTTTTAATTCATCTGGGAAGATACTCAGAAAGGGAATAGCTGGAATGAGCAGGACCTTTAATCCTAGCTTTTTTTTTTTTCATAATTCTCCCCTTGCTTTCACACAGTCCTCAATCTTTATTGTATTATTTTGTATTGTATTGTATTGTATTTTTTGTCTTTCTGAGACAGGGTCTCACTATGAAGTTCAGGCTGGCCTTGAGCTCACATTGTATCCCAGCCTAGCCTTGAATTCATAGTGATCCTCCTGCCTCAGTCTACCAAATGCTAGAATTACAAGTGTGCACCATGCCTGGTGATCTTTTTCTTTTTTTAACGAGAAAAGAAGAAAAATGATGATACAGAATTTCAAAACAAAAATGCTTAATATATTGTGCATTGTTGTCTTCAAAGGAACCTCTGCACTGATTTTCACAGTGGTTGCACCAGTCTACACTCTCATCAACAGTGGTGAAGTGTTCTTTTTTCACCACAACCCCTCCAGCATTTGTTGTTTGTTGATTTCTTGATGACAGCCATACTTTGTGGAGTAAGATGGAATCTCAGTGTTGTTTTAATTTGCATCCCTCAAATGACCAATGATGCTAAACATTTTTCATATATTTATTTGTCATTTGTATTTCTTCATCTGAGAAATGTATGTTCATCTCAAATGCCGATTTTTGGATTGGGTCTTTGAACTTGGGGCATTTGATTTTTTAAAGTTCTTTATGTGCTCTAGATAGAAGTCCTTTCAGGGACAATTGGCTAAATTTTTTCCTAATCTGTAGGTTGTCTTTTCACTCTGTTGGTGGTTTCTTTTGATGAGCAAAGTTTTTTGAATAGAATGAGGTCCCAGTTGTTGAATATTTGAAGTATATCCTGTGCAGTTTGATTTTTGTTCATGAACTCTTGGCCTACCTCATGTCTTTGAGATTTCTATATACTTTGTTTTCCAGTAGATTTGTTTCTGTTTTGATACTTAGATCACTGATTCATTTTGACTTTAGTTTAGTGCATGATAATAGATATGGGTCTAGTTTTATGACCCTTTGGCATGTAGAAAGTCACTTTTTTCAGCATTATTTATTAAAGAGGCCGTCTTTAAAAACAAAAAAATGAGGCTATCTTTTCTTCAGTGAAAGCGTTTGGCCACTTTGTCAAAGATAAGGTGGCTGAGTGTGTATGTAGTTGTGTCTACATCATTTAATCTGTTCCAGTAATTCTCAGGTCTGTGTTTTTGCCAGTACTATACTGATTTTATCACAGTAGTTTTGTAGTGTAACTTCAAGTCAGGGATTTTAATGCCTCCTGCCTTGCCTTTGTTTTCCAGAATTGCTTTTGCTATTTGAGGTCTTTTCTGATTCCAAATGAATTTTAGGAATTCCTTTTCTCATTCTGTGAGGCGTGTTAATGGTATTTGATCAGGGTTGCATTAAATCTGTATAAAAATTTTGGGAATATGGCCATTTTCACTATGTTGGTTTTTCCTATCATGAGCAAGGAATATCTTTTCATTTTTCTGATATCCTCTTCAATATCCTTTGTAAGAGTACTATAATTTTCAGTATATAGATATTTTACTTTTGGTAGATTGATTCCTATCTCCTTTTTTTTTTTTTTTTGGGTGCTACTGTAAATGGCATGGCTTCCTTAATTTCTCTCTCAGTGAACCCAGATTCTGATGGATTCACTGCTGAATTCTATAAAAAATTTAGAGAAGATTTAAAGCCAATACTCTTCAAATTCTTTAATGATATTGAAAGAGAAGCAATATTTCCAAACACGTTCCTGGAGGCAAAGATTGCCTTGATACCACAGCCAGAAAAAGACCCAACCAAAAGACAGAACTATAAGCCAGTCTTCCTAATGACCATAGATGGAAAAATCCTCAATAACATACTAGCAAACACAATGCAGCAAATCATCAAGGAGATTATAAACCATGACCAAGTAAGATTCATCACAGGAATGCAGGAATGGTTCAACATACACAAATCAATAAATGTGTTACACTGTATCGACAGTCAAAGACAAAAATCACATGGTCATTTCAATAGATGGAGAAAAACGTTCAATGTTCATTCATTATAAAAACCCTACAGAAAACTGCAATAGTTGATCTTTACCTCAATCTGATAAAAGCCATCTATGACAAGCCAACAGCTAACCTCAAACTAAATGGACAATATTGAAAGCCCTCACTCTAAAATCATTTACAAGACAAAGATGTCCACTATCATCACTCTATTCAATATAGTTCTGGAAACATTTGCCAGAGAAATTAGACATTAAAAAGTTGAACAAAAGACTTCTAGATTTAATAATCAAATTCAGTAGCATAGCTGGATACAAAGTCAACACTCAAAAACTAATAGCATGCCTGTACATAACAACATTTGTAAGCTTCTGTGCAACTCATCAAAACCGCTCCACAGTTCATGGGACTTCCCAATAGCTCTTTTTAGCAGAAATGAGAGGCAACTTCAGAGACATTCTAATTTCCACTGAAGAAGATACAAATAATATGAATCCTTGAAATGATAAATAATAAAATTTCTGTTTTAAATGTTAAAATCTAGGTTTGCCAATATGTTAAAAAATAATACTTGGTTTCTTCATGGCACATTTACTAATTTCTGTTTATATAAAAGATATTTAAAGATAAGCATTTGACTATGGTCCATAGTTAGAATAAAATCACATTCTTATTCATTGGTTTATTATTTAGACCTAGACAAACTTCACATTATTCACGTATATATTTGTATAAAGATTACTAAAGTACCGGTGGAATTTCCATTTTCATTACTTATGAATTTAGCAATAACACTAAATTAGTATGATTAAAGGGCATCTTTGATTCAGGTTCAGTTGGAGTACTTCTTCTTGCCTTACCTCATTTCTAATAGTCAATTCCTTTGTGTCTTTCAAATTTCAACTTACAATATTCTAGACCAGATATTCTTTTCAGAATTCTTAATGCGATGGCATATATTCCTGGCTCTTTTCGTTTGCAAATGTTCAAAGAGTACTCTATGAAAGGTTTTTGGATATATTTGAAAAGCCTGCTTTAGTCCAATATGCAGAGGTAAATGGTTATGCAGAGAGGTAAACTATATGTCCTTTGAAGTTGAATTGTCTGGATTTGTATCCTGACTTTACCTTGTGCTAGTGTGTTGCCCTTGTACTTGATATTTGTTTGTTCTAGTTTACTTGTCTGTAAAATGGTGGTAGTATGATCTACCTCATAGGATACAAGAGTTAAATAGGAATATGCACATGTGCATAGAGATATATAAATATGAAATTTATGTTATTTTACATTTGATCTCAAATTTTCTAATATAATAAAAAAAAGTTACTATTTTACTTCTGCATGCCACTTCAATTCTCTGTGTTCAATTTGCAAATACTCTTCTTAATTGCACTGTAGGTCATAATTGCTGTTATATTTAGAGAAGAAACATTTAAAACTAGAAAATGAGAATTAGAACTTGGAACCCAAGGTAAAATCAGATATCACTTGCACTGGATTTCAACATCATAATATCAAGCAACACTCTGTCTTTCAGAGATACAATATGTTCAAGGCAGTTATTCTTTAATTAGTTTATGTCCAATATCTTGTGAAATACAACTATACTCTGAAGCCAGGAGTATTGCCCTTTACTAGCAAACTCTGGTAACTTACTTGCGTGGAAACTAATTTTGGAAACATAATTAATTATGCTCTCACACCAAACAACATTGTGGTATAAAATATGGAAAAATTAAAGGCCTTTACATGAAAGTCTTCTATTTCAGATCTTTTATGAAATCTGACATGTCAAACTTCCTATAATTATGCTATCAGTGCTAGACCACTGTTTCCAATTATAATATCTGGCAGCTTTTCATCTCTTTGGCATTGACTAGATTGCAAGAAAATGATAAGGATGAAATATAATTTCTGACTGATCTTATTTCATGGGTTATGGATTTTTGTACAAATTTTGAAGCTGAATTTTAAGAAGAAAGAATACTGTTCAAATCTTATAAGAATCTTAGAAGTAAATAGTTTTATGTGAGTATCACACCTGATGATACTGATATGTTGTCTTTCCTATGCAAATAACAAAGGGCGATATATGCAGTGGCTAAAGGTATATGCTACTAGCTGTGTGCATAGTGTCATATCACTTAACTTCACTATATTACAGCATTACAACTTATAAAGTGTTACAATAATGTTATCTAATGTAGAGAATATTGTGAGGAATAATTGAGCTAGTATATAAGAAAGTTAGAAAAGTTTTTGGCACATGGTAAATACAGGGTACAAGCTAGCTCTTACTAAAACTTCCACAACATGGTATGTCTCAGTTAACTTGTTCATATGTTAGATGGAAAGAATGTATTCTGTGTGCTCTTGAGAAGAACATAAATATGGAGAGGTCAGGAAAGGAATGCAATGGAGTGAATTTATTCCGTCGAAATTCAAGCACTGAAACCTTTACTCCCAATGTAATGACATTTGGAAGTGCAGCCTTTGAGAAGAAAATAGTGATAATCATACAGCCTTCATGAATGGAAAGTGTACCCTTATGAAATAGCTGGTGAGCACTATCTTGCCTTCTTCCAGGGATCTGAGGTTGTGAGAAGTCAGCAGTCAGTGAACCAGAAGAGGTTCCTCATCAGAACACTACTATGTGTGCACCCTGATCTTTGAAGTACTTCTGGCTTCCGGAACTGAGAGAAATAAAGTTCTGCCATTTATAAAGCATTTAGTCCATGAAACTTTTTAATAGCAGTGTCTATTAAGAAAGAACTTGAGATTGTTGTTGTCATTTTTAATTCCTTTTTGTCTCTTCTTATCTAATCAGTTATTAAATATATTGATTATAAAAACAATCCTTCTGAAGCATTCCATTTACTTTTATTCTGATGGATGCTGTCCATTTTTAGCCTCTTATTATGTCTTCAGTGGACTAATGCATTAAGTTTCCATATTTGCAGGCTCTCCTCACTTCACTGCATCCTGAGCACCTCTGCCAGATCAATCTTTCTAAAAGTCAGATTGAGTACATCACTGGTAAGCTTTGGATATTTGGTAGTGCCCTATTTCTCACAATAAAAAATCTAGACCCTTTATCTTTATATCCAGGCTTTTTGAGTACACCTAGCTTCAACCTTGACAAACTTTGAGTTGGACTAGTCTGCTTAGTATTCCTTTAATTCTATGGCAACTGTTTTTTCCCTCTATCATTTCTCTTGGATTTCCTCTTCATTGCATGTCATTTGTAATTCAATTTTATGTGTACATATTAAAATACATTGTATCAGTTAGGGTTTACTAGTGAAACAGATATAATACAAGATATACAAATACACAAGAATATACAAGATTCTTATAATGGCTACCCACAAAGTCAGATGTGGAAGAGTGTAGAAGGTGTCTGCACACTGGAGATCTGAAGGATCCTATCAAAGGTCGGGAGCTCACTGCACTATCCCAAGCAAGTCTGTTTCAGGAGTCTGATGGATCTGGGATAGAAGGCTGAAGTATTTGTGCTGGAAGTTGAAGAGTCTGCACTAGAAGCCAGGAGATGATGTCCAAGGTGAAGGTTAAGACTGGAGCTCCTCTGAGGAACTAGAAGCAGCTCTGTCCTTCATTTCCCTTTTATACCATCCAGACAACAATCCACCCTAGGATAGGTTTTCTACTCTGTGGGGTGTGTAATTGCTGATTCAACGTAGTTGAAATTCTCTTACTCAAGTTGACACAATCAATCAACCATTACAAATGTTTTGAAGAAAAAGATGTATTGCTGAAAATGTTACCTTATAAATTGATTTTTTTTATATTAAAACATATTTTTAGATATAATGATTACAAACTGGAATAGTTTTTATACTTCCATTCTAAAATTCTGGTACTCTTATTAAGGTGGGATCATTAAGAGAAAACTGGGTCACAAAGGCTCTTCCCATAGCATGAAAGGGATTAAACTCTTGTAATAGAAACATCAAGAATCATTTTGTCCTCTTGCCCGTCAACCTTTTTTCTTGTGATTGTTCAGCAAGAAGGTCTCAAACAGATGCCAAATGCCTATGCTGTGATCTTAGACATCCCAGTCCTCAGTATTTTGAGAAAATAAATTTCTGTTCTTAATGAAATATTCACTGTGTTATTTTGTTATAACAACATAAATGGACTAAGACACAAACCTGTATACTAAGTAATTGCTTAGCTAATATTCCAGGTGAATAATTTCTGAGTTGTGTAATCGCCTGTTACTACCTACAACAGCAATTGGAATATGTAATTTATACATGAAATCTCGATTCTTACAAGGACACTATGAGTCAAGACAATGTTTATTACTTTTTTGTAACCTGACACACAAGTTACATTACTTACCCAATATATGTTGAGATTGGGATTCACCCACTGTCATATCTTACTGCTTCAATCCAATAAAAGGGAAGCATTATTAGATTTCTACTAATAATGGTCTTGGGACTTCTCAGAAGCTGACTAGAAAATTGAGTTGAGAAGGAGCTTTAGTCTAGAATTGGGAGGAACGGACGGGAAAAAATCTGTAGCCACATATCTGATTTCTGATTTTTTTAAAGTTCAGTGCACAGTCAATTTTAGAATTTAATCAAGATTTAGCAATAAAATAGAGTATTTAATACAATAGTATGATGTGACTAGCAGATCACTGGTAACACACAGGTGGAAGAGGCACCTAAAGGCAGAATATATTTTCTTGTAGTTCTTGTTCTAAGAATTGAGGAAAAAAAGAGTACAAATGCCCTAAGTTCACCTGTGGACTAACTTCAAACAAATCCAGACATTTATAAACAGATCAAATATATACATAGTAATAAGATATGGCTTTTAAAAATAAGGTAGAAATAGCTTGATATGTACCACAGTTATGAGGAAAAAAATCTCTTCTGCAAATTAGGAGAACATTAAAGCACTGGATATGGCTTACGTCTTCCCTTGAAAGGCAAAAATATGTGTATGTGGTGGTAGAAGGAAATTTTCTAACCTGCACTTCTCCATCACAGCATGAAAATAGAACAGTTATATTTTTATATCTCCCTGTATGTTATGGTGAATATCATTTTCTTATAAAATTTCTATGCCTTATGTGTGTGTATATGTATTTAGATGCTCACTTACAGATGCAAAAGACTGGTTTTCTCAGAAAACCAAGAAATAGTAGCTCTTGCATTGGAAATTCAATATTTATTTTTGCTTTCAAGTGGATTGCTAGTTTCCTTAACATTATCAGGTTAGTATAATACTTTTGCTTTCGTTGCATGAGTTTAAGAACTACCTAGACAAACAAGGTGATTACTGTGTTAAATGGAGTGTAATTAAAACTATCAAGTGGTTGCATGTGTGAAAATGCACAATTATTTTTCTCATAAAATATGTTTTTCTATGTTGCCTAAGAAAAATTTGCAGTTACAAATACATAATTTCTTAAAAATCATGTATTAGAATTCAAAAGGCATAGATCCACCCAGTGGTATTCAGTATGCTCTTTGTGTAGCCAGCCTAAACAGATGAACTTTCAATCTGCATTAAAGGTCAGTTGATTTGTGATTTTGCCAAATGAGTTTGGGAAAAAAATTCAAATTCTGTCTTGTTAATAAGTGGCTCACATATTTTCTGAAAATTCAAATTTAATTGTATAGTCATTTACAATCCCTCGTAGAAAATCCTGGTGGCTAGTTGAAAATCCTAAACAAAGTTTAAATTCTTAGCTTGAAATTTGGCATTTGATAATCTCAAATTGACCCTGGTCTGTTATTTTGACAAGTTTTATTGAACCTCTTCAAAAATCCTTTCAGATCCACAAAATGGGTTTCTTCTCCGAATTACAAATTGACTCTACCTAACTCTGAGTCTATTTTTATTATGCCCAGAAGAACTTTTCCTCATGCTTTGTGAGTTGTCTGAGCTATAAGGTTCCCTTTCAAAAGTCTAGCTAGTGAAATTGTTTTTCTTTCTAAATTTCTTGAGCTCATGCTGTGCATTTCACTGATACAATTTTGACACTTTTATGTTAGTTTTTTAATGCAGTAGTTCTGTTTCCATTGGTGGCATGTTAAAATTAGAACTACTGTTATTCCTACAATAGGGAGGAAAGTAATTCTGTCTTAGCAAGCATTACAATCAGAACCTTTCCTTGTGTAATGCAAAAAAAGATTAACCCTGAGGCTTCAGTCTTTTCTTATCTGTCCTCATTCTTCTGGGGGCTTCATTAAGCACTGAACCTTTAGGCATAAATTCTCAACTAAATAACTAGGGAAGTATTGAGGAGTTATTTCTTATTTTCCTCTATATCTTGTGATGCTTGCTTACAAATTAGATTAGAAACCAATGTAAACACATCTTTACCAGACTGGACCAAACCTCTGGGTTTCGTTTCACTTTTTAGTTCTAATATATAAAATCTGTCTAATACAACTTTTAATAACAAGTAACAAATATAAAAGAGTTATACTAGTATGGAGGTCAAGTTAAATCAACTGATTTTATTCATATGAAAAACTTCTTAGTCTATTGTGTTTATATAGCTGTAATTATGTCACATGAGTAAGTTTAATTCTGGTCCAGGAAGGAGTAGCAGGAAAGAGCTATGCACTGCCTATAGAGAAGGAACAATAACGAATTCTAACACCCACTTCCATTGTTCAAAGTTGTATTTCTATGATATTCTTACTATATTCCTGAAGTTTTTGTTACTTTTTATCCAGGAAGAAGATCATGCTGGAATAGAGTGAGAAAGAAGGAAAAGTGGTAGTTACTGAACAACTGTAGCGTAAAATGTGGGACGAATGTGAAGAGGGAATCCAGCTAAAATCTCTAATTCCTTCTGTATGTTTTTTGAGTTCTCCAGAGCACAGGTGCAAACCATGTTCTAGTAGATTACAGGTATATTTCTTTTAGCCACAGAAATGGTCACAAAATTGTTCTGTACTATATTTTAAAAATTTTGAAATAGATTCTGTTATGGTTTATATCTTGATGCCCTCTCAAAGTCTCACACCCTCATAGTGATTGGATAGTGGGGACATGGTACTTATCAGTGAATTAGTCTACCAATGAGTTTGTAGCTAAATGTGATGCTGGGAAGTGAAGCTTGGTTAGAGGAGCTGGGTCACTAGGAGCTGGCCTGGAATGGTAAAAGTCCTCCCTCTTCCCTCGATCTCTTTTTGCTTTCTGCTGCCATTTCAGGAGCAAGCTGCCTGGGCAATGCCTCTTGGCAATGCCACCCTGCCTTGGAGCCAGCCAATGTTGACTGAAACCCTATAAATTGTGAGCCAAAATAAACCTTTCCTCCTCACAGTGTGGGTGTTGGGAACTGTGCCTTAGCAATGCAAAAGTAACTAAGACAGATTCTAACTCTTTAAAATCGAGAAATTTTACATAAAAAATTATTTCTATTGTAAATAATCTTACTTTATTTTTTATGGGAATAATGTTTGAGTTTAGATAGTGGCTTTTACTTTTTACCAAGGCAAGAATTACTAGTTTCTTTTGTTCATTGAAAAGGAATCTTTGATCTTTTATTTGTCTGTGTGTTCTTTGTAAGAAACAATCATTTTTTGCTTTATCAATGACTTGTATTGCAAGTAACATTCTGACCATTCTCTATAAGATCACAATGCATAGTATATTAACCATTGTTATTCTCTATTTTTATTTTTTGGTACCAGGAATTGTACTCAGGACATCACACTTGCCAGGTAAGCACTGCACTGCTGAGCTATATCCCCATTCCATGTCACTCTCTATTCTGTAACAAAATTTTGTTGTATTTTTTTACAGAAGGAAGAAGGTTCTTTTTCTTTTTCTTTAATAATATCTACTTGTATTACATTAAAATAAAAAATGCTAGCCAAGCATGCTAGCCAAGCATGGTGGCGCATGCCTTTAATCCCAGCACTTGGGAGGCTGAGGTAGGTGGAGCATTGTGAGTTCGAGAACGGCTTGGGCTACAATGTGAGCGCAAGGCCAGCCTGAGCTACATAGTGCGACCCTGTCTCAAAAAAACAGAGCTGGGAGTTTGGCTCAGTGGCTTAAGTGTCTGCCCTGGCAGGCGCGAGGTTGTGAGTTCGATCCCCGGTGCCATAAAAAAAAAAAATATATATATATATATATAAATAAAAAAGTCAGGGAATAAGCAGCAACTAGAAGTCAAAAATGCTAAGACTGGGCTATTCAGTGTGAAGATAAGAAATGTTTGTATTTTTACACTATGGATAATAATACAAATATTTTTAAACTATAGAAATATTACCTAAATGACCATAAAAATTGTTTGGGACCACAAATTCACAATGGCTCATTTTGCATATGTCCCTAAAGAATAAATGGAGGCCTGGAATCTGAGATTTCTTTGTATTTCTTAAGGGTTAGTCCATCCCCTCCCACTCACTAAGACTCAAACTAAGACCACTAAAATTAAAAGTCACTCCAGGAAAAGATTCTTCTTAGCATAAGATCACCTCCAAATGCTTGAGTCATCTGATAGCCCCTCCTCCATCAATCAATGCCAAGTTTCTGGCTGACTCCTGGCCTTTTGTTCCTTGGGAACAGTTGGTTTTCCTAGATCCCCACTGTACTGCCATTTTTTATATTGTATATTGTTATCTTCAAAATAGTTGCTCAGGTTACCAGATGCAGGAATAAAACAAAACAGTAAAATGGAGCAAAACATTGGGTTTCAAAAACAAGACAGAAGGAAATTCCACACAGTTGCTATAATGCATATTGTTATCCTCCAAATAGATGCTCAAACTACCAGCTTTAGGCCTACAAAATTAATCAAATAATACAGTTTTTTTTTTTTTACTTCAGTTGCTATCATCTCAGCCTAACTTCCACCAAATCAACCCATTGCTTATTGGAGGGAGGTGGTGGTGGTGGAGGTATTGCTCTTCTTGTCTCCCAGCTTGCATACTGCCTGGCTCACCGAAAGGTATGGTTTGGATTCCTGATTCTTCTCCCATTCCCCATGGCGCCTGCCCCTGGATCATGGGAAGGCATGGTTTCTGTACCACCATTTTGTCTCTTGCTCTTTCTTTCTTTCTCTCTCACCATTCACCATAACACCTGGCAGGAAATTGAAGTCTCACTGCAGAGGTCCCCGATAAAAGTTACATTGCCCGTAATCAATTTTCAAATGACAAATTATCCCCCACTTGAAAGAAAGGTTGTCAAAAATGTCTAAATACAAATATTTGACAATTATTTAATGTACTGAAAAGTTGAATGAAAAAAATCGAATGAGGATTTTTAGCAGTTTTCAAAGAAGGGCAGTCAGTCATTCATTTCCAAATATATTTCAACACAAACCAATATTATCTTCTTTTTTTAAGCTAATAGAGAAGTGCTATAAAATGGCCATTCTAAATTAATGGTCATAACTTGTAAATCAGACAGGCCTGCAGTGTTGCATGGTGAATGCACTCTTGCAATGGAGAATACCCACTTCTCTCAGCTTGATTTAAATAAAACATATTGGTTCTGCTCGTGATCTGTTAATCTGAACTATCCATGTGGTGCAAAATTAAACACTAGTTTATCAGGAATTGCAAGACAATATTTGGAATATATGGGGAACACAGATGGTACCTTAAATCCAACATCACCTTTTTAAGAAACAGAAGTTTTACAAATGACTGTAGAAGTCATTGTTTTTAAACTGCCTGCGTGTCACTTGCAAGTATCGCAGAGGCAAAGATATGTTAACAGTCTGGCTACTGACTTAGTAAGGACACATACAAATTATAATAACCAAGATAGAATCTCTCTTACATTTTGAAAATCAGTACTAAATATTTTTAAGTCTGAATTCCTGGTTGCATCTCCCTATTTTCCTAGTGGCTGGAAGATAAGAAAATTTCATTTATGCACTTTACTATCTCATCTGCAAGTGTTTACCATCTTCCAGTATGTAATCTTCTTAGGACCAGAAACTTGAAATTATTTAGAGAAGTGAAATGATATCTTACCATCTCTTTAAATATCTTGAGGTTCAGTTGCTTATCCCAATATTCATTCTATGTTCTCCAGAGTAAGAATTATTTTTCTAGTCCCAGAATATGGATGTAAAGTGGAATTTTAAGAATTTATAAAATCCTTGCAGATACAATACAGGTAAACTGTTTGTTCTTGCTGTGAATATTTCTTTAATTTAAAAACAATGTTTTTTTCATTGTTTATCTACAAACTTCACATCATTTCAGCTCTTTGGAATTATTCCCACAGGCTCAGCTTTTTTTTTATATATATATATTTGTGCTTGCTGATAGGTCTTTTGCATTTCTTTTCAAAATGGAAATTTAAAGGTTAAAATCAAGCAAAAGTAACCTTTATGGAGCTCTCAGATATTTCCCAGGAAGGGAATTTTTTTCTGGTAATTTCGTAGGAAGAAATTCAATTCCAAGTGATTTCTAAACTCTGAACTTTTCTATTTTAGAGTTTAAACCACATGCCCCTTTATATCTTTCATTTAAAATCTTTAATATCTTTTTAGCTTGCATTTGAAATGGCTCTTTTCTCTGTTTATCATGATCACAAGGTATTTAGAATACATCTGGGGTTTAATACATGATTTTTGAATGAATGTGTTTCAATTAAACAAAGACATCATTCCTTTTCAATGAGAATTCAGTCAGCTCTGAAATCCTTTTTGTCAAAACAATCTATCAGTCAGTCTTTAAACACTATGATTCAAATTTCAACCTGATATTTTTGATAATTTCTTATAAGCTTTCTCTGTAAGGAGATTAACATTTTTACTAAAAGCCCACTAAATTCTTTTGATTTGAGATAAGATTGTTGGAATTAAGCCACAAGTTTACCAGCTAGGCAAGGCAGTTATCATTATACAGATAAGTATGTTATATTATCTTTGTACCATCAAATTTCATTGCTCTTCATCAACAGAAGTCAAAAGAATACCAACAACTCAAAGTAATCCCATTATTGTTACTAAGGGCACATAATTTTTGCTTATCTTTTTTATATTTGTTTTCTTACAATTTTATTAAAGAAATTCTTACATTAATAAAGGAATTCCTATATTTATCATTAAACCACTTTTTGAAAAGCTTTATTCTATCTTCTTGAAGTCATTCAAAGACTGCATTAGAATAAAAACAAAACATATGGTGAGTTTAAATGAAAGTCTCCAGGTAAAAAATTGGAGCTTGCATTGGAACAATGAACATACCCATAAATCATAATCAGAAAACTATTTTTATAATAGAATGTTTAAGTTTACAGGTCAGAGTTCACCTAACTCACCTTTGTAGCTTACATTTTAAAAACAAAACCCAATATGGATATTTGTGACTGTTTTAGGTATTTCTGTGAATTTTTTGTCTTTTCCTAATCAATCACACCAGAACTTCCATAAATTATTGTTCTGTTTCTTGAACTCCCGGTATTTAATGGTTTTTAGAAATCCTAAAACTTGGTAGAAAACATCGTTGATAATTGATTTAAAAATGTACTAAGGATTTAAATAGATATTTCGTCAAAGACACACATAAATGCTGAGTAACTACATGAACACAGTATGTACTGTATTCAATCTTCAAGGACCTATAAATCAAAACTACAATGAGATGTCATCTCAGACTTTTAAAGATAGCAATTAAAAATGATGCAATCACCATGGAATAATACTGTGGTATATCCACAAAACAACTATGAATAGACTCCACAAATAGTATTTTTGGGTATTTAGAAGAATGAAATAGAGCCAACCTACATAAAAGTCAAACTCGATTTAAGACTAACAAATCTTTTAAACACTTGTCACAATAGTCAAGATATGGAAACAATCTAAATGTGCACTGTCAAATGAATGAATAAAGATATGATACAATACCTTAAAGAAGAAAGGAATTTTGCAATATGTTTACAGCATGAATGAAGTTAGGAACAGTGAGCCAGTCAGCCACTCACACACACACACATAAACACAGACCCACAAACATAAGCACACACACACACACACACACACACACACACACAAATATTGCATGATTCCAATTATATGAGATATTGGAAACAGAGAAGTTCATAGTATTAAGGAGTAGAATATGGTGGTTGCCAGAAGTCGGAGAAAGGGTAAAATGAGAAATTTCCCATGATTAATCATACAGTTTTATTTAAAGAACAAGAACAGACTGTCAAGATCTGCTATGTAACACATCATCTGTAGTCAATAATAATGCACTGTACACTTAAATATTTCTTAAGGTATTAGATCTTATTTTAGTATCTTACTGCAATAAATAAAGTTGTTAAAAGGAAAGTAAATGAGAGGGCTATTATTACCATGCTGGTACTGTAGATATAAGATAAGACTGGTACTGAAAAATGTGGGTATAAAGGCATCTTATTATTGGAAATGTGTATATCTCTATCTCTATCTATCTATCTATCTATCTATCTATCTATCTATCTATAGTTAAGCCTATTCACAAACTTTGAAGCTAGTTGGACTATATGCAATACTAACTTGTAAATAATTACAAATAATTATACTCAAACTTCTTAAGTGTTGTTTTCTGACTTCAAAGGTTGCAAGTAAGGACTGTGAAAATAGATTATCCTTGGGTTTCTTTTTGCTACCTACTCGAACCATTTAGAATATTTTTAAGCTTACTGCTTTATAACTAAAGTATTTTTGTTTATAATATGCATGAAGAATTACTTTATTCTTCATACATGAATTAATTTTTTTTTAGATTCTCCACTTTCTGTGAGCTAATTGCCCTCTCTCCTATTATATAGCTTCTTCTTATTTAATAAGGAATTGACTAATAACCTATTCTAGGTAGAGTTCTGTGAATAGGGACTGAGTTGAGTTTAGAACAAGGGGTTATAACCTGTGAAAAGTGAGGAAGAAGCAGGGCTGAGACGAAGGAAAATTCAGTTACAATGTACGTCCATCAAAGCCTCAGCCAATTCTGAGAAGCTCTAGAGCAAATATCCCAAATCAGAATATTTTGTGTTGGGCGTTATTCAAATGGTTTGGCCTTTATATCACTCCTGTGCTCAGTCTCTGGCTATGGACTTTTCAAGGAAGGGTGTGAGTTATAGAAAAGCTGCCAGTTGAAGTGGAAGTGGGTCTGCAAAGACCTTGTTCATCTTAGCTGCAGTCTATGATTTTTATGGTCAGAACCTGACAGTGAATTTAGACTAAGGATTTATGGAAAAACAGTGTATTAGTGCATTAGGGAATTCCTAGATCTGAAAGTGTGGCAGTGTAGTTAACAAAATATATTCCTTCATTTTCTATAGTTAGTTCAATATATTATCATTTTATTAGTACATGTTTGCAGTACTTAATGATCACATTCATCATGGGGGATGTGTACATGCAGATAGCACATATGAATCCTATTTTTGGTCCTCTTCTCCTCCTCTGCCTTCAACTCTTCTCCCCACTTAGAATATCTTCTTTAGGTATACTCTTTTCAATATTTCTCTAGTGGGTATTGAAAGAAGGTAAATATTGACCGCTGGGCAATATAAATGTGGAGCTGGAGAATCTGATCTTTCTTGCATTCTTTTCAATGGAAAGGATTTTCAGAGCCCCAGTCTGTTGAGCATTCTTCCAAGTAGGTTAATATAGGTCTGTGCTCAATTGCATCTGTCTTATCTATACTCCAAACACATTTTAGTCTTTTGAAAATCTACTAAAGTGTCTGCTCATTGAAGGCCTTTATATAAATGTTTTAACTAGGAGTGTAGCTTCAATAAATTTTCAGTTAACAATTGACATATTGAGAGAAGGACTTGATAAACAGCTGTGTTGAGTGTGCCACTTTAAATATGAAGACATTTTCTTGATGAATTTAACATTATTTAGGTTACCTTTGTTGACAAAATATGGCATGATTTCATTTATAATAGGCAACTAGAATAATCAAGTTAAACTCATAGAAAAGGAGAGTACAGTGGTGTTTCCTAGGGTCTGGGGGCAAGGGAAACTGGCTGGGGAATAAATATTCAATTAAATAAGGTGAACAAATTATAGAGATGTGCTGTACAACATGTGCTTATAGTTGACAGTACTGTATTGTACACTTAAAATCTGTTAAGATTTGTTAAGTATTTTTACCACAATCAAATATAAACAAGCCAAAACAAAGGACTCTATGAATTGATTTGAAAAAACTAAAATAAAACAAAACAAAAAACCAAGGTCTCATGGTGCAGAAAGAGTATCATTACTTTCAAGTGCCCATGGTTTTATTGCATTTTATATACAAATTTCCTCAAAGTTATAGAGTAGTTTATTGGCTAGATTCAATTATTGGTTCGATCAAGATGTTTAAAAAAGAAAACAGTGTGACTTGATTGAATTTCTTTAATTCCATAATTGAATTCTCAAAAAGCATAAGGGTTCTAAAGAAGTAGTGACTTGAATATATATTGTATCCTTGTATATCTGATTACACTCACTCCCATCTCCTTTTCTTGAGTTACAAACTCTGAGAATACTTTTGGTAGAATTCACATATATTTTTCATAGTAGGTTGATAGTAGACAGGGGAGGAAAATCTTCTTTCTCTTGAAGCATTGAAAAAAAAAATCAGTAGTTTGTAATTGCCCAAAGGGTCTGATATGTATTTAACCACTCACTGTATTTGGTTACTTAAGTGGTTTCCTGAAGTTCTTAATCCCTGTCAAAGTGATAGGCTACACTGGAAAGTCAAATCTCTACTGAGCCTTGGAGTTGAGATGTTGCTTGTCAGGGATAAGAATGTCCTGGGAAGAATGTGGTCTCTCTCTTCCACCTTTGTAGAGGGATAAGAGAATGTCAACTCAGTCATTGTTAAAACTTTCGTAATTTTCAAAAACTGGCAATAAATAAACGTCAATCAAGTGGTGAATGAATCACAAACCACAGAGGTACTCATGTAATACTAAATTGCCCTGCAATCAGAAAAAATGAAATCACTGATACATGCCACTAAACTAGTCAACTTTTCTGAAAATAGTTACACTGAGTAAAAAAATCAAGACAAAAAATGCATATTGGAAGATTCCATTTATATCACATTCTAGAAAGTGCAAACTCATTTCTAGTGGTAAAAAAGCACTTGCAAGTAGGAATTATGTGAAAGATTGGGTTAGTGAGGTGGGAAAGAGAGATATCAAAGGACAGGACAAAACTTTTGAGGCAATGATTATTTTCAGTATCTTGCATGGTACATATGTGTACCAAGTATTCTCACACATATACTTTAATTATGTGCAGTTTATTGTACTTCAATATGCTGCAATAAAACTGTTAACTGATCAAAGAATATGGGGTAGTCTTAATAAACAAAAAACTGTAGCTTTCCTTAGTACTGGAAATAAGGATTTGATAATGGAAATCAGAGAAAAATAGCATTCAAAGAAGCACCTAAAACATGGCATCTTTAGAATTAACTTTACCAAGAAAGCTATAAGACTCAAAAGCAAAAGATCTTAAATTTAACAGAAATACAAAGACAGGTGTGACTAAAGGATATACAAGTCACGTTTTTAGATAATCAAAGTCACATAAGAGATACATTTGTCAAAGTCATATTTTAGAATCCAAGCACTGTTTCTGGATATATTGATTGAAATAGATTTCATCCACCAGGGAGATAGGATCTTATTGAATGGTGTACTGTGAATAACATTAAATTTTGAGCACTTTGCATCATCAGATTAGTAAGCAAGGAAAGGAGCAGCTGTGTATCAGAGCTTGCTATGGTTTAGATCTAGAATGTCTCCCCAAATTCTCATTGCTCAGAAGTGGGACCTTATGGGGGTGCTATACTCATCAGTAGATTGGCCACCTGATGAATTCATTGTTGACTTGCTGTTGGGAGGTGGAGCTTGGTTGGAAGTGGGTCAGTGGGGGTGTGACCTGAAAGGATATATTTCTCTTCCTAGTTCCTTCTCTCTCTGCTTCCTGGCCAACACGATAGGAGAATCTTTCTTCTACCAGACCCTTCTGCCATGTTGTTTCTCTCTTGGATCCAACTGACTGTGGACTGTTGCAGTGAGCAGAAACAAGTCTCTCCTTTAAATTGTGGGTTTAGGATATTGTCGGTCAAGGAGGAAGAAGGTAACTAAGACAGCAGAACAGAGATGAGTATGTCTGGAGCTCAGAATTTCACAAGGGCATTTCTTGGTGTGGCTGTTCTTCTAGTAGAGAATTAATAGCAAATTGACAAGAAAGCAAAGATTTAGAACTTTTGACAAGGAGGAGTAAAAATCCTCATTTTAGTTGGCTTTAAATATATAACAAAAATTTGCAACTGGAGTTTATAAACATCATTTGGTTTAATCCCAAGCTTTGTTTAGATCCCACATTAACTAATTTTGTTTGTGTAGGCTTTGTTAATATGCCTTTATCTTGCTCCTTGTTTTCATATTTATACTCTTATAATATCTTAAGTATATGTTTGTGTTTCTTAGTAAAATGATTTAAAATCATTTCAATCACTTAAAATCAAACTCAAACTCCAGTATTTTCTAACAAAAACATGGTCAGTTTATCTTTAAAAATGTTTTCCAAATCAAGATCATCAACTGACAAAAATAAACTTTTGTATTTAAAAAATCCTTTAAATATGTTTCTAAGACTTTTCTAAAGAAATGAGGTCTTTGTAGTATTGTTTTGCATTTCTAATCATGCCCATATGGAATCTCTAGAAACAGAAACTTCTGTATAGTTAAGTGTAGATATCCTTTTACTTTTTGGCATCCACTCCTTCCAAGTAGAGTTAACACTAGATTATTACTGAAGAAACTTTGTAGAACATTATCGCTATTTTGTAGATAATTTGGGGACATGTTTTTATATTTGTTGACATATAGAAGTATTGTAATCCCAAACATTGAGTACGGTAATCCAAGTACTGTAATCCTTTCTCTTGTCTTCCTCACAATCCAAGAAGTTATATTTATAATTCCACTGAGTCGTTATTGGAATCCCGGCAAGTTAATTCCATCTACCATCTCTAATGCAACCCACAGCAAGAGTAAAGACACTGAGACATATCCAAAGTTAAGCGCAGTCAAGGGGTCCTAAATCCAATCCTCCTGAGGACATGCAGACAAAGGCCTTGATCCTAGGCCTCTCCCAGAATTTATTATCTTGTGAAGAAAGAGGGTGGCTTGAGGATGAGTGACAGTGAGGACGGCAGGAACTACATGAGTAACATGAGCTGGCTGGCAAGGTAGTGAAAAAGGTATCTCTGCAAAATGCAGAGATAAAGATATGCAGAGGGATCAATTTCCACAACCCAATCAAGATAGCAACAGAATTGTTTTAGGAGGCTGATGCTTCAGTTTCTGATATGCAAACTTTATGCCATGGGAACTCATAGCCTGTTTCTCGAGGCTCATACCCTGTTGACATTCCCAGAGCTCACTGGCTCTGCCATCTCCCTGTGCTTTATATATTTTACAGAGGTCACTATGGGAAGAAACAGGGCACTGTCTGACGGCTTTCAAGACTACATGCCAGTACCTGCTTCTGATACGTAAACTTTTATGCCCTGGGGACTCATAGCCTTTTTCTCAAGGTTCATACTCAGTCAACATTTCTGGAGCTCACTGGCTCTGCCATCCCGCTGTGCCTATATATTTTACAGAGACCACTATGGGAGGAAACAGGAAACTGTTGGATGGCTTTAGAGATTACATACCAGTACCTCAGCTAGCCTTATTTGCAATGCTTAGAGCCAATTGAAGAGAGAAGGAAATACCATAGTCTGCTCTGTATATATCAACATAAGGATATATATCAACATAAGTCTCAATATAATCAAAGTTGCAGCAATTGATCCGCATGCAAGGGGACCCACTCAAGTTCTCTCCCACATAGAAGAGGGCAAGAAAAGGGAGAGATAGCTTTATATCTACAATCATGGCCACCAAATCACAGCTGGCTGTATTTATGAAAGCATTTGAACAATAGTTGATGGTTTTGAAGTCGGTGCAGGTTTGTTTTTGGAACTTATAAATGTAGATTCACAGTATTACAGGGGAAGAACAGAATTTTTCTAATATTTATTCATATGTTTTACAATTAAATGGTTAAATTAATTTAGCCATTCAACATATTATATTCATATGCAAATTTTCTACACAATTTAGAAATTATTTTAGAGGATATTTTAATATTTGTAGGTGTAAATTTCACTAGTACAGAAGACATAAATGAAAATTGCAGGTCAATACTTTAAGTAGTTCTATTATATTTTAGTAGTTTATTCTTTGTATTTAACCTACAAAACAGTTCAGGATTTAAATCCTGTTAGTATGTTATTTGTGACCCTGGAAACATAGTGACCTGAGGTTTTGGTATTTTCATATCCCCAGTGACAGGGAATTTCAGGGGTATCATGAACATATTACTCAATGCCTAGTGTTAAATAGATTCAGAATATTTCTTTCACCATTATGAATAATCTGGTATATGTTTAAAAAGTGTGTATCACCTCAATGACTCTTAGAAGAGGCATGTTCTAAAACTGAACTTAGTCAAGACTTCTACTCTAATTTCTGATGATAGAAATGAGTCAAATAAAAATATTTTCATAGGAAAATTTGTAGGACCTGATAATATTCACTGGAGAACCCTTAGGATTCTGATTAGTTGATCTTGAAATCTGAATATGCTCCTAAAGAGATGAAGTCATCTAAATTCCTAACCAGAGTGTGCTAAATGTAGGCAAATAAGTTCAGAACTATTTTTTTTTTTTTTTTTTTTTTTTTTTTTGCGGCACCGGGGATTGAACTCACAGCCTCGTGCCTGCCAGGGCAGGCGCTTAAGGCACTAAGCCATACTCCTGGCCCTGGTTTTTTGAGGCAGGGTCGCACTATGTAGCTCAGGCCGGCCTTGTGCTCACGTTGTAGCCCATAGAACTATTTTTTAACAGAGAAATTATCGCACTTTTATAACATCCACTAATTTTCTCACTTATTATGCTTATTTTTTTTCCTTTTAAGTAGTGGTTAAACTGTTTCACAAGTGTAGTGCTGGATGACAGTCCGGATTCAAAAGCACACTATATGAAATGGCCAGGGAAATCACACAAAAATGACTTTAAACCTCAGGTCAGGATCATCTGCTGTTATATATACAGGTCTTAGGGATTTCTGTTGAGCTCTAAGGCTAGAGAGTAGCTGTCTCTTTACACCTGAAGGATAACAGCACTGGGGCTAAGTGCTGCCTATAGACAGGAATGCATGTATTTGTGGGGGCTATAAACTTATTTGCTTGAGGTCTAACAATTTACCATATATAAGGCTAGATCTATCTATCTATCATCTATCATCTATCTTTGTTAGATTATAGGAGGCTCAAGCTTTGTATAATCTCTTCTGTGTTCTTGCCTTACATAACTTAATATCTTATATTGCAAGCACAGTATGAGCACAATCATATTTTTGTGAATAAAAAAGATTCTACTTTGCTATACAGTAGGCAATAAGAATACTCTTTTTGCTCTTATTTAAGAGTATTTCATCAGTGAATTTTAAAAATCATTCATTATGGCTTCCTCCATGCTTTATTTATATTTTTGAGTGAAACTGAGCTTTTCTGTTGGATTAAATGACCTAAAAAAGAAACTTAAAAATATTCTGTTTAAGGCAGATATGTCCCTCTTACTGTGATATTAAAAATTTAAGCATTTATGTTACCTTTGACTTTAAATCTGTTACACATCTATTTTCTTATAGTAAATGAATACTGATTTCTGATCAATTTTGCTATCATCTGTAACAGAAAAGTCTTTAAATCTTTTAATGGGGACAATTAATCCACTTAATTATAGAATTATTAATAATGACAGATAAATGTTAAAATGAATGGAAGTAGGCATGGGCCAGATAAAATTCAGTTTGTTTAAATTACTAAAAATTATTCTAGCATGCTGGCTAACTGTAGCAAACACACTCCCTATATATTGTATAAGAGTAAGACAGCTGTCATAGCCCTATGACAAGACAGTAAAGTCATAGAGTTGCCTCTGACACATAAATCCAAACTGCTTATGCTTTTCCTTACTGATTTTAATAGAGAATGCATTATTTGCTACATAGCAGGTGTTTAAAGTTGTATCAAGCTGTGCCCCCAATTATGCCTATCTGGAACCATAGCTACAAGGTGCATCAGCGCCCAATTAAGTTTTAATAATTTATCATTCTCTGTGACCTACCAGGCTCTGACACTGACCAGATAGGTTAGTTACCTTGTGTTCTGTCTAGAAACATAAGCTTGCATCTCTATAGTTCTGGTGGTGACAGTAACCTCTGTAATTCCCCCAGGGTTGAGGATTTTGCTTTATTATCTGTAGGGTAAGGATAGATACACAGGCTTTTCTTTGACTCTTCCTAACATGATAACCCTTGATCAAAGTTAGGAAACCAATGTGGGAATTTTTTAAAAATATATTTAAAAATATATTTATCCTCCTTTTGTTTTTAAACAGTGCTAGAAAAACTCAAACCTTACTCTGACTAGTGAAGCACGATGGTATTTTGGATTTCTGAAAATTAACATGAGTTTAAAACCAGTAACTATTATATTCTGAAATATGGGTATGTCTCTTTCTACAGTCATTGTGGTAAATGTTAATGTTTATGTTTTGGAAATTCAATACAGGTTTCTTTGTCAAACTGTTTAGCCTCACCACATTATAAGACAAGATTTGTGCCTTGAAGTGAGGTAAGTATGACCATCAAGTTTAAATCTCTCAAATTACAACTTTGATTAACCTTTTATTTTCCCCCATATATCCAAAACTTCTTATTTTTGAGTGTTAAGAAGAACTTACACCCCAGCATAGACTTCTATGAATCAATTTATTTTATTTCTTAAACTACATGTAATTAGCAATAGCCACAGATTTCTATGGGGTGAACACACTATAATAAGGTTTTTCTCACTATGGTTTATCGTATCATGGCACATACCTTTTCTTTGATAGTTGACTATCTCCACATGCATAATTTCACTCTGGAATCCCCTTATTACCACAGAATCAACTTTCACTGTAACACTATATCCTCTCTAGCATACAAAATATAACCCAACCACCTGAGAGATCATCAAAAATATTCATGTTGTCCGCAAGAAGGTATTTCTTAATATATGGCTGATAGAATGTGTTAGTTTTTCATCAACTCTTAAAAAGTACTTGTGAGAGTCGGTTTAAGAGAAGAAAAAGATTACTTTGGCTCATGTTTTCACAAGTTTCAGTCAATGGTCACTTGACCTTACCCCTTTGTATCTCTGGTAGCACAGTACATTATGACAGGAATATGTTGTAGAGAAGGCTGGTCACCTCAGCAATGTCAGGAAGCCAAGAAACAGCCAGTAACACCCTCAACAACTTGACCTCCCTTCATTAAACCGCACCTGATAAAGGTTCTTCTACCTCCTAATATTGCCACATGCTGGGGTTTCCCTTTCTATATATGTTCTTTGGGATTATAGTTTATATCCAAACTCTAGCAAGGAATACCTTCCTGATATTTCAGAGAAATGAAGATAAGCAATGGATGAGAAGGTTCTGTATAATAGATCCATTTCAAATCTGACTCCTTAAGAATTAAAACATGTTCCTTTATAGTGCAAGTGAGTTTTTCCCTTTTAACTTTATGATTATTTGTTAAGGGAAGACTTAGATTAGCCAACCAACAAAATATTAATGTCATGCATCAATGCTCAAGTGTACCCAACAAATTCTGAAATAAATATGAATGCATTTATGCCTATTAGTTAAAACCTAATGAATCTTAAGGTATGTCTGTGATCTAATATATTTAGAATCAGCTGCCACACATGCTCCCCAAACTTTAATCAATTTATATTTGTAAGGGACTTTTAATTTATTTGTTTATCAACCTCAAGTGCAAATAGAGGGAACAACTCTTCAGAACAAAGACTTTATCTGGCAATAGTAATATATGCAATAGGAGAGGACCACAGTCACGTGTTGTGGATTTGGAGCAAAGGGAACTTTTAAAAAAAGAACAGGAATTCATATAAGGTGCTTTACAATAAACCTTATCAGCGACAGGAGCAAATTATTGCAGAAGTTGGTGATGACTCATTGGTAATACCAGCTGTTCCTGAGGAGATGTCTTCATAGTAATGACATATGAATTTTTTTTTGTAGTTTCAGAGTCCTTGTAGTAGATCTTCTAATAGACATATTTGCATGGAGGTCCTTCTTTCATGGCCTTTTGTTTCCATTTTGTTTGAATTTGACATTAATGACTCCATTTTAGTACTTTAGAACTTTTATATAATGCATTTACACTTTCCTCCTAGTACAAACCTTATACCTCACTGTCTAGATTATGCTGAGATACAAAACTTGTTCCAGTTCTGGAAGGAGGGAAAGGAGCAGCAGATGGTCCTGTAAATAGTTTTGTCATCTTATGAGGTTAATTGTCCTAGGTATAAGCAGGCATTGTGTATGAAGTGAATTTATGGTTAGCTGGAGGAAGGCTTATGAAAATTTTAAGTTCAAGGTACTCAATCTCATCTAAGTTTATTTAATTTCTTCCATTCCATGTTTCATGATATTGCTCTTTGCGCATCAATTCAGTTTATATATAATGCCTAGTTATACCTGGGACAATTAACCTCATAAGATGACAAAAGAAAATGGGATATTGAACATTAAAATTCTGTTATAGTCTCAAACCTTATGATGAATTGCCATGCATAGTCCTCAGCTATTTGCTGCTGCCATATGCAATAAGTTTCTAAAATCCATTTCCCTCAGCATAGAGGCTGCTTGGAGTTCCTGGATTACATGATTAACCAAATTCTACAGTCACATTTTGATTATAAATTCCCTCAGAAACTTTTTATATCAATTGTGATTAGAGAATTTAAAAGTAGATGACATAGAGAAATGAGAATAATTTTGAAGAAGGTTTATTTACAAAGAGACTAGTTGAAAAGAAATAAATAGATGCAACTAGAGACCTTAATCATAAGTGAAATAAGTCAGACTCGCATGTGTAAATATTGTATTGTTTCTCTAGTGTAAATAAAAAAAAGAGTAAATAAGATCCAAAATGTACAGTAGATATTGTGAAAATGAAAGGGAAAAAAGTGCACAAAAGGAAAAAACAACTGGAATAGGGAAAAGGAAAAAAGAAAGAAGGGAAAAGACATCCCTCTCCAGGGTGGGTGTAGCATTCACACCATCTGCCTGCCCTCCTCTTGCACAGGCTGAGGATGTTTACAAAGTAAGAACCCTGGCTCCCTTCTGAGTCTCTCAGTTAAACTTCTGACCTTCTCAAATTGACACAATGAACAGGTAACTGCTTGTGCTCTACACCCTAGAATGTACAGCTTCTGAGTTACTTAATTAAGCTTCTAGACTTCTCAAGTTGACACAATGTATAAACCATAACAATAACCATTTTACTGATCTCTGTCAGTTTATCAAAAAGAACAGTTGGTGTTTTCATTGTCTGAATGTTTGATCATTTTTTTCATGCTTAAATCTTAAAATCTGAACAATTACTTTCAAGATAACAATATGCAAAAAACAAACAAATAAAAGTATAATACAGAATCTCAGAAGATATTTCCCAGAAGTAAATATTAGCATCTTGGCATAAAGGTGACAAAAAAATGAGAAAATTTTCAGATCCAGAAGGAGTTATAGAGAATAGGATGCCATGAATACAGTAATTCCCTTTTTAAAGTGGTTTAGCCATTGTGAGGTAACTTCAAAAAAGGAATTAAACCCTTGACCAAATTCTTTGTTTTCCAAAATTTCCCCAGGATATCACTTGCAGAGCTGGAGTGCACGGAGATCTGATGCTGTGTTTTAGTAGGATAGCCTCCTTGGGGTACTGAGGAGGATGGAAAAGGGTGCAAGGTGATCAGGAGTGGCAAATACAAGTACTAAGTTCACAAGTTCAATGATCCCCTCCTCCAAATCATGAATATATTCATTCTTTCCTAATTAGGCACATATATATTTATTAAAAGTTTAGTATAACACTAAATAAATTTCTTAAGGATAATATTCACAGATTGAAAACAAGCAAAAATTAGAAACAGCAAAACTAGTGCTACATGTTTTGCATAGATTCTGTGCATCAGCTATAGTAACTATATTACTTAGAAAGATACCATATATATTCATTCCTGAAGAATTTTATATTTGAAGCCATGCAGCTCAAATTTATCTAGTCATTCACTCTGAAAGTATAAATATGGAATTTAAACGTTAAGATACTATAATTAAGTC